>JAVXUP010000027.1:0-250000 GCA_033070095.1 Escallonia herrerae | reverse complement strand
ACATAGAGATTAAGAGAGGAAGAAAGAGAGGCATATTTCTTTTGCAATTTGGGTGTAATTTTTCAGTAAGCTGTACCCCTTTTCCTTTCAATTTAATTCACAGAAATTAGTGTTTCTCATGTATAGGGGGCTGAGATCTCATGAGTTAGATGAAAGTGTGCATTGTGAGAATGGGTATGTCGTGGGTGTTGGTGCATGGAAAGAGGGCAGCGTGTGTGTGTGTTTGCACACAAGTGTGTGTGTGCATTATGTTGTATCTTTCTTTTTTGTGAGGATGTGTGCAGGGTAGCAACAGATGCGAGGGATTGCAGGTTAGAAGGGAAACATGGTTGTGAGAAGCTATGGGTTTAGAGACAGAGAGAGAGAGGCCATGGCGTCAATCGATGTTTGTGGCACACCAAGAGATAGCCATGAGGGGCTGCCTTTAGGGAGAGAAATAGTTGTGCCGAAGATGTGCCTGCGTGAATCATATAAGTGAGTGTCTATAAGGAAGTTGCAGATGACAGGTTTGTGCATGTTGTGTGTTTTGGATTGTGTGTGTGAGTTGGGTGCTTGTGTATGTATGTATCGTGTGCTCATGTGTGTTTATGGGTATGTAATGAGGGAAGAACCGTACAATGTGTGTTTTGTGTAGTGTGTATGGGTAAGGGAGAAGGAGTGAGGAAGAGAGCAGTACTGAGTGTATTGTGCCCATTTGTGCGTGGATTTGGAGTGGTTTTTGTAGGTACATGAAGAAGCAAAATGGGGGCTGCTTGGCTGTGTGTTTGTAGGTGTAATGAGGGTGAAAATGGTGGGCTTGCCTGGCTGTTATGCATGTGTGTATGTGTGTGTGTGTATGTGTGTAGGACAGCAAGAAAAATGGTTGTTATGTGTTAAATGTGTGAACTATGTAAAGGCCCTGGACAATGATGATCACTGTGAGAACATCCATGGTGGCTGTGGTGTGTAGTATATGTGTGTGTGTGTGTGTGGAGTGAAAGAAATGGGTATGTGAGTGCATGTGTGTGTTGTGTATATTTGTGTGTATGTATTATATATATGTATGTGTATGCGTGTATGTGTGAATGTAGTATATGTGTTTAGTGTGAATTTATGTGTGCTTGCAATTATATATGTGTGACCGTGTGTGTTTGTATATATATTAGATGTTTTGTGAATGAATTGTGCAGTAGTGTGTTTGGGTATGCATTTGTGTGCTTGGCAGCCTGTGTGTGTGTGTGTGTGTGTGTGTGTGTGTGTGTGTGTTATTTGTTGGGTGCATGAGAGCGTGTGAGTGTGTGTTTGGGTGGGTATTATGGTGTGATTAGTGTGTATTTTTGTGAATAGGTATAGGTGTGGCAACTGAGAGTATGTGAGGTTCGTGGGTCTGTGAGAGCGCTAGAGCCTGTGAGTGTAGAGAACGAGGGGAAAGAAAAGGGAAGTGCGGATCGGATATTGAGTTCGCGTTAAGTTTCGTGCGTGCATTATATATGGTATAGTGATTGTTAACATGTGAAATTTTACAACAGAATACCTTAAGCTATATTAGAAATTGTGTCAAAATTTTATAATTTTCTAAAATTGTGTATATTTTAAATATTTTCTGTGAATTCAGATTTGTAAAATCTCTTAGAGTCATTAAAACAAATGAAAAAGTTCTGAAAAAATTTGAGTGATGTTTTTATAGTATAAATAAGTCCCGGTTTAAGTTTGATGATTTTTAGAGTTGATTAGTATCTTTTTTGTATCGCATTGGTTTTAGTAAAACGAAAAATTTTAAAATAGTTTTGATGCCTCTTAAATTCGGATTTCAATTTTTATAATTTTGTATTTATTTTAAAGTTGTTACAAAAATTATGGAATTTTTATTTTTTGCTAGAAACAATTATGGCTATTTATGGGTTTTCATGCATTTAAAGAAATTATTTTAATTCAATAATATTAAGAAAATTCATATTTTTTACTTTTTATAATGTTTTAAGTTATAAAAGTGTTTTGTTATAATTTATTATGTATTTGGAGTATCGTTATACATTAAGGAGTGTACGGAATTTTCAGTTAGGTTGGCCGTGTATTGGACACATTTTGAGTAGCGTGATTTCAGGGTTAGAAGTGAACACATAGTGGGTAGTTGATACTAGATTTATAGTAAACTAGCATAGATTATGTGCTAACAAATATATTGCCAATCTAGGTTAATTTAGAGAAATTTGATCGAAGTCGATTAGCATCGCTTAGCTTGAATCGAGGTATGGAATTCCATTCGAACTCTATTTCATTGCTCTATTTCAAATGTTTTATTTATAATGTCTTTATGAATTCTATTGAACTCTAATTTTATAATTTTCATTAAAGTGAGTGAAATTTTATCGGAAACCCCATTTCAACAGATTGATAGCATATATCTTATTCTGAGTTGTTATCGAAATTTTTATTGAACTCTGATATTTTTATTTGTCATGAAAATGTTTTCAAATGCTAGTGAAACCCTAATATGAGCCTTATAGCTATTGTTTGGAATTCTTTATTCCCAATTATTTTATCTAATTCAATCATCATAAAACATTTTGAATTGTGTTTAATTCCTTGAATAGTGACATGATTTAGTAAACTTGGGAGTTACAAGGATGGTGTGTATTGTTTGCGTTATAAGAATGGTCTGTTGGTTGGGTTAAACTAGTACATAAATGGACTAGTCAGTGTACATATGCATATGTAAAGCGTATTGAGCACTGCCGGGGTGACTTTGCTACAGTGTACAACTCATGTTCAGTATTTTCTATTTATGTTTTTATCGAAACAAGTGTAGTTGCATTTAAAAAGCCTTTAGAAAGATGTTATTTGACTTGAATGTAAAAAATTTTGAATTGCTCATTTTGTTTAAATTTTTGATTGACCTTAGTGGGCTCTCAAAAACTCACTCACCTTTGACTTCCTTTTCTCTAGTGATAACCAACATTAGGCTGCCTGAATACAGATTAGAGCAGAGCAGGAGAAATCAAGTTTTAGTATTTATCATAGAACCCTGAATGGTTTTATATTGTTGATTAAAAATTTTCTTAGACTTAGATTTGGTATTTCATTTATGACAATCAATTGAGAGTATGGTTTGCCTGATGGTTTAGTTGTTCTAACAATTTGTGATATTATTTGATTGAGTTTGAGGGTTCTATTGCTTAGAGTGAATGGTTGAGCGAGTGCCAACGTTCTGAAAATTTTGGGATATTACAACGGAATATGTAAGTGGTCTCGCACGAGGCAAATTATGTTGAACACACAAAGCTTTAAATTATTGTGTTCTTGGACCCGAAATATAAATATACGCTGCCATACCACTCATTTTATATGAAGAATTTCTTATGCAGCAGCTAAACCATCTTGATCAATTAAATTAATCATATGACGAACACATGGAACATGAAATAATTCACCATCAAGTACAGGTCGAAGGTTGTCATTTAAACAACAGCTGTATTGTTAGAAGCATTATCAAAACTGATGCTCATAATTTTGTTCTTTATTTTAAACGTGGTACATGCATTGATTATAATAGTAGCAATGTTAGCTGCATCAAGCAGATAAAGAAAGAGTTCGAAAGCGATGATTCTCTTGTTCATAGTCCAATCAGAATCAATCTAATAGGCCGTCACACAAGCATAACTAACTAGAGTAAAAGAATATTTTCAAACATCAGGAGTAAGACTAACTCTACCATCAAAATTATCAAAATAATTAATCAAGCGTGCTTTAACAACATTATGTTGTCTAAGTTCATCGGATCTAGTTGTGTTTCTACGAACCTTTCTGAACAAAGGTTGCACGTAAGCATTCATATATCTAGAATGCTTAACATTATCGGCAAAACTAAAAGCCTATTCATCGTGAATAATAAATTCAGCAAGAATGTCTCCTCTCACTGATTATAAACAAATAACGAACCGTCAAAAGATAACTACATTTGGCTAGGTTTGACATGGCCTTGCTTAGGTGCACATAGATGGTAATGCCTATTAAGATGTCCATTATCTCGACCAGACAAAAATAATTTACCACAATACTTATTTTGAACTTTTCGAATGCCATCAACCCTCTTTTGTACTTCTGGCAGACTACCAGTTGGATTGCTTGGTCCTTCATTATGATGACCACTCATCGGGATAAAATTCTGCCCCAGAGTAGGAGTTTCGCCAACTGAGCTGCGTCCTTAACTAAAATGTTGGGTTTCTTGTGAAGGTGTATATTTAAAATCTGGAATGTTTTGGTTGAACTACCAATTAGCTTGGCTATCTATTCCTATTAGTGTCGGATCTTGAAAATTGAATGCTTGTACTGGTGCTTTTGGTGGTGGTGCATGTGATGGTGTTGAACGTTTGCTACGCGATTAAATAGTCGATAGATATTTGATGCTAAAATTATTTTGAAAAGAGTGAAAAATAAAACTAGTAAGAGTAATTGAATAAGAGTAGTAAATAATACTAGTAAATAATTGAATAAGAGTAGCAAAGGAATAAGAATTGTAAATAATTAAATAATACTTGTAATTAAAAATTGGAGAGGGTTAGTACTTAGTAACAAATGAGAACGGTAGAAAAGCTTGTAGAATTTAGATGAGAGAGAGAACGAGAAGATCGGTGTGAAAAATGTAGAAGAAGGGGTGAATTTATAGATTTTTTAAAGTTCATAAAAGACCAAAATACCTCTGAAAACTAGTCGCTTATGTTCTTGGGGAGGGTAAAAGTACATAAAGGAGTTGTTAGAAAATTGTTGGACAAAAATACCCCCAAACTAGCCTATATAGCTGTTGGGGGGGGGGGGTAAAAGTGGAATTTTTTTTATAAAAAAAAAGGTCCAGGGTCGGCACTGTTCATTGATAGGGCCGGGCCAGGCCTTAACCGTGGGAGTGAAATAATGTGTGTCTATGTGTGTTCTTGTATTTATGAGTATTTATAGCTTATTGTGTGTGAATTGTTTGTGTGTGTTTTTAGCATATTAGTGTGTGTAAATGTAAATAGGGGTAGGGGTAAGGGTGAGGGGTTACAGTGTGTGTCACTGGGTTTAGGTGCCTGGTGTGTGTGTGTGTGTGTGTGTGTGTGGTGAGGATTCATGTTGTAATATGCGTAAGGTGTGTGAAATCTGTGTGTAAAAGGTAGTAGGTAGTATGAGAGGCTATGTGTGTGTGTGTGTGTATGTAAAATCATAGTGCAGTGTTTGTGTGTGTTACAGAGAGTGTGTACATGTGGGTAGTAGGTGTGTGTCAGAGAGTGTGTGCATGTGGGTAGCAGGTGTGTGTGTGTTCAGTAAATGAGGTATGTGTTGTGCAATGTTATAATGTGTGTGTGTGTGTGTGTTTTCATTGTGTGTAATTGTGTTTAAAGTATTTGTTTTAGATGCGGAGATGTGTAATTATGTGTGGCAGAGTGTGTACATGAGTTGTGTGTGTAAATGGGTCTCGGCAGAAGGAAGAAGATGAAGACTATGTGTGGATTAGGTGTATAGTATGTGTGTGTGTGTGATTTGAATAGTGAATGCTTTTGTCACTAAAGGGGGTTGAGGGTTCGGTTAAGTTAGCAGTTTAATACAAATTGTTATAAATAGTTCGGATCAAAATCTGACAAAGTTCAAAACAAAGACCCCTATTATTTTTATGAGACGTACACTGTGAAAAATCAGGTTATCCACGAAGGACACTAAATTAGGGTATCGTTCAAAAGAAATTCTTGAGTTATTTGACATACAAATCAGGTTATATTTATCCAAAAAATTTAGGGAAGCCATATATTACTGAAATGTTTCATTTTCTAAAATTTTGTACCATTCTGGGATTGATAGCTATTTTTAGCAGAACTAACTTCTGGGCGACCAGTCTGGATACCGGTTCAGGATTTTTCGGTAAAAATTCTTTAAGACACACTTTAGCCCAAAAATAACTTCAGGGTAATTAAAATAGTATTTTAATGTGCTTTTGAGATTATTTCGGTGCGGGAATTCTCAGAGGATATTTTGGTAATTTTACCTATAAAAGATACTTTTTGATAAATTCACATACAATAAGGATATTTTAGTGGTTTTACTTATGGAAATGATGTTTTGGTAATTTAAGTATGAGAGGGGTGCTTTTAGTAATTTTACACATGAGGGGCATTTTGGTACTTTTATCAGGGGTTCATTTTGGGAGTTTACGTGAGTTAGTATTGAGTTTATAATATTGTAGTGTAGACTATATTCTCATCATTTGATTATTCCATTTAGGCTAAAACAAAAGACTTTCCGATTAGGCTAATTTAGCTTCGGGTCCAACATGGGTAAAGATTTCTATCCGAACTCTAATTTTGATAATTTGTGTTCGTAAGTATCCCTTCGATTTACTTATGGATATCATCAAACACTGAGATCTGCATTGCTACCAGTATGTTATTGCCAAGTAAACCCTAACTTTGAACTTGAATCAGTTATTTAGAAATCTTATTGATGCTTGCCTTTTATCGCATGCTTGCAAATTTGACAGCTGCTTGCATTCTTTCTTTTAAATGGTTGTGCTTATTTGATAACTGTTTGTATATTTTTTTACTATTTGTTTGTGGCTATTCTTGAGTTCTGAGTGATGAATTGATATCAACACACATTATTACACACTATCAACACACACTTGTCTTCAACCTCAGTCCACTGTCAAAACCACACACTTACCTCAATTGACACACACTGATTTACTACCAAAACACAACTAAAACTCTTAAAACACACTGATGCACTCATAATACACCTACATATGTGCTAAATTTCATACATACACACACACACATATATGTATATATACATACATATATATACACATAATTTTACTCCCCCGAAGCACACACACTCTCTCTCTCTCTCTCTCTCTCTCTCTCTCACACACACACACACACACACACACACACACGAGTGCGCAATGAGATAGACAATCAACCCCATTTCACACACATACATTAATACATACTAGTATCTCTATATAACACAAACATATACACCCGTACACACATAATTACCCACAAACATACCCACCCGAAATTCACACACACACACACACACACACACACACACACACACAGAGTAACCAGATACACACAGCACTCACTGCACCTCTCAAACACACACTACTTTGCACACTAACACCCCCTAAAAGACATTCTAAAGAAAAGGGATTACCCTTGATGAAATTCGAAAATCCCTTTCCTTCTATCTCTCTGTTCTTCTTCTCCCCCGAAGCTCTGTCTTTTCTCTTTTATTCTTTCTTCTTTCCTCTGTTTTTATTTTCATAATTTTCTTTTTCTGATTATGTTTTATTTTATTTAATTCCGAAAACAATAAAATAAAGACCCTTAGTTTAATATTAATTTGCATTAGTCACCAAATGCACAAGTAGGAGCTGGCACTCCCAAGACAATTTTGTCTAAAAATTTAACACATTGATGCATACTTTTTAAAATTATAGATTAGCTCCAAAAGTTTTCCAAAATTACAATATGACCTCACATGTTTTTAAAATTACATTTTTACCCCAAAATCATTTTAAGCTTCGTACTAATACCCGAGCTTTGTTCAAAATTATAGCCTATTTATTTTTTGGATAGTTATTTTAAACTGCTAAAAAAATACCGAATTTTTCAATAGGACTATAAATTTTTGGTAAGTTATATGAATCATAAGTGATGTGATAACTTAGAGCTTTAAACTTAGTGGAGGTGTGATACATGTTTGAGTAGAATCAATTTTTTGCGCTAGTTTAAGATAACATTTCTTCTCAGTAACTGTTTGAACTTGTTGATTTGAGACATTTGAGTGCGCAGTGAAAGCGAAGTGGTTACAACTTTTTCCTTCTTTGTGTGAAGTGTAAGTGCTTATAGGAATTGGTTACCCATATTGGCTTTGCAGAGTGCAAGTCATACGTGACCATCGCTTAGTACTTTAGTACACCACGGGCTTGAAGTTAAGCTTGTTATTATTAAGAAATTGTGCAAAGAGTATAGCCTGGTATATTATCAGTATAATGTAGTGGAAGCATGTTGGAATAGAGATTGATTAATTCGTTCTATATGCATTGATTTTAGAGTGGCTTAAATTGAGTTCAGTGAGTTTCTTACTAGCTACGTCATCGCTCGTGAAGTTCTAGAACGTTTGAGCGTAGCATTTCGATTTGAAACTAAATTGTTACCTTTGGTTATTCGATGGTTGGGTAAATGATGGCTATGCCTGGTATATCCTTATCGGCATTGTCGAGTATGATTTATGATATGATTGTCTCGCTCACCATATAATCACATGCCACACATTAGTGCATGCTGAACTAATGACTCTACACAGTGCTTGATTATGATTATGATAATGATTGCTTATGTCAAAGATCTATTCTTAGCTGATACAGGATAGTTGAGGATGAATAATTGATCGACATGTGATGTGTTAATGTGTTTAATTGCGATATTTTTAGGATATGCTACACATTTAGATATGTAAATCATGTACTCTAATTATGTCAGGATAAAATATATGCTATGGGTTACACATTTATTATCTACACTCGGTCATGATGTGATTTTGATGCTTTGTGTAAATAGATGCATAGAAATCCTGTTGAGTTGGTGAAACTCCTTATTTTCCTCTGTCCACACCTTTTGATGTTCGCAGTTGACAAGTTCTCACTGGAGCATTATTTGGATATAACAACACCATGCAATATATTTGATATGAGGCAAATTTCATTTGTATAAGTTTATCTAGAGTAGAGTACTTAGTTGTATTGTTCGATTATGAAATACCACTGATTGAGAAGTGTACTATGAGTGATACATTTGGATTTATCACTTTCGCATATGTTTAAAGAATAATAGTAAAGCTTTGCTTACTTTTGAGGTTGGCTCGTTAATGATGTGCTTAGTCAGGGCCGTTTTGGGGCGTGACAATTTAATGGTATCAGAGCTATAAGTTAGCACAGCCAAGAGAGGATCCCTTCGATTTTGAGTTCAAAAACCTATAGTGATCTAGTATGAGTTAGTGATCAAAAACCTTAGTAGTGTTTGAAGCTTGTTAAGATGTGAGCACTAATTTAAGTTAGTGATGTGACTTATAAGTGAGAATGGTCCTCTTGAAGTGGCTGGTGTTAAGTTATAAACTTTGGTTTGATAAGACGATAAAAAATGCAAAATCCTACCTTATTATCTTGTTCATTCGTTTGTATGTTGAGTTCGATTGTGACCTAATCGAATACTAACTTGCTCTGAGATGTAGGGAACGTTGTCATTGCTATTGAGTCATCTTATTCCTTTTCTTGAATATTCATCTGTTTCTTTCAATTCTATTAGAACTTGGTGAGATAGTATCTAACCCAATGGCCATGATAAAGCTACAAATTCTATTAAAAACCAATAACCCCTAAGAATCATTATTTACGTTGAGTCATTTGTTTGACCTTTCTTCGTCATACCTACACAATTATATATGAAGTCATCACCTATCTAGAATGTCGTGTATTTGTATTGTGAATCTGGAGAGCCAATGATATGATCTCTTTAGAGATTTTTACGTTTAGATTGTCCAAGTGCAATCATTATTATTTGTTCCCTATATGTTTGATTGAGATAATTGTTTTGTTGTGTAAAATGTTAGATGTTTTATTGTATAATTATCAATGTCTATTTCTAATTGGTGTTTACTTAATTTGTTCCAAAACACTAAACGTCAAAATTGCTATACATACTCAATCTAATTATCAAAAGTTAATTATGTTTACTCTCAAATGATTATGAAATTGGTAATGCGTTATGTATATGTATTGTGACCTAATATTAGGGTTTGCATAATTTCAGTAGCCCTAATACTTGTTGTAGCGAACCACTTTAAAAAAAATCCCCTGTTAAAACAGGATTTTAGGAGTCGCTATCTTATTTAATTAGAAAAAATAAGAAAAAAAAATGACTCGAAATGTCCAAAAGAACAACTAATCTACCAAAATCTGGGAGATGGGTTCAGGGACTAAGTTATGCAACAGGAAGTTGTTAAGCATGTACCGTAACATCCCGGAAATCAGGAGCTCCATCGCCCAAACTCCCGGAACATTAACCAACCACATCACATCAAACCTGCTAAATCCTATTTACTAACACATACTTCAAAGCATCTAATCCGATATCAACTCAAATTCTTCAAATACAAGATTATAGAACTACTTGAATTGCAAATATTAAAACCTAGTTTCTTTAAAAACTCGAGTCCTTATAGAACGAGTTGACAGTACCGACCTACGCAGGGGTATCACTACACAGTAATGGTAGGCTCACCGGAATCTCACACGGACTCTAAACCCCATTTTTGAGCATGCTATGGCTGATCATCACCTGCAGAAGGGAGTCAAATGAAGGGTGAGCTTTGAGATCGGATCCAGATACTGGGTAAGGTCCTTAATCCGAACCCTTATTTCTATAACTCATACTCATAAATATTCTTTCAATTTGCTTATAGCTATTTTCAATCACTGAGATGTGTATTTGATATTAACATGTTATTACCAAGAAAACTCCAACATTGAACTTGAATCGGTTGTTTAGAAATCTGTCGATGCTCGCCTATTATTACATGGTGAGCAAATTTAATAATTGTTTGCATTCTTTCTTCAGAATTGTTATTATTAAAAGTGATAACTATTCGTATTTATTCTTGCTATTGGCTGGTGACAATTCTTGTGCTCTAAGTGATGATTTGATTTTGGTTATTTGAGTTAATGTTAATAATCATTGTTATTGTGGATTTTATGTTAACCTGGGGAACTATAATGTGGGGAGGCATTATAAGGCTGGTTTGTTACTACTTCCTACGGGAAAGCAGGTTAGTTCCTTGATCGATGAAGAGGGTTAGTTATTTTCGTACATCATGCATGTGTACATATGCGCATTGCCTGAATGGCATTGCATCTGTCTAGGATTAACGTCTTTGAATTGCTTACACGGTGTCTTACAATGACTGTTTTTGAAAATGATGTTCAAATGAAGGTATTGTTACCTGACTGAGGGGATTGAATTGAAACTCTTCCTCGTACTGTGATTAAACCATTTGTGTTTATACGAAACCTTTCCCTTATTTTCCTTGAAGTATCTATGTTTGTTTGGAAAACCTTTGGAAAATCATCTTTGCATTTTTAATTAATGATGGCTTTGAAAGTAATCTTCAAACGATCGTTTTGATATATGGTTATAGCAATTAATGTTTGTTGGAAACCAAGATGATTGCTAATGTTTGTTTTTGGTGACTGATTATGGTTGTTTTTTGAAATGACTAAATTGTTCATGATTGTTAAAATATTTTGAGAAATTATCCTCGATTAAACTCTTGAGTCTGTAATTCTTTTGGTTGTTCCTTAAATAACCTTACCGGGCTTTCAAAAGCTCACCCTTCATTTGACTCCCTGTAGGTGATGATCAGCTATAGCATGCTCGTGGATGAGGTTTAGATTCTGTGTGAGATTCTGATGAGCTCACCACTACTGTGTAGTGATACCCCTGCGTGGGTCAGTACTCTCAACTAGTTCTATAAGGACTCGAGTTTGTAAATAACCTAGGTTTTAATAGTTTCAGTTCAAGCAATTCAGTAATCTTGTATTTGAAGAATTTGAGTTGATATCAGATTATATTCCTTTCAAGTATGTGTTAGTAAACATGATTTAGCAGATTTGATGTGATGTGGGAGGCTAACGTTATGGGAGTTCGGAGTGATGAAGCTTCGGATTTTCGGGATGTAACATCTGTCACACTCTTTCAGTCTCTACTTGATTACTATTGATTTTTTAGCCTTAAAAGCATTGTAACATGCAAAATACGATAATCTAACCCTAAGTGTTTAGCTTGAACTTGACTTCTGGTGTCGAATTGCCTATGTATTCGGTCAGACTAATCGGAATCAAAACCGTTGTAGATCGACTATGGTCCTAAATGAAATAGTCTACATTTCGATCTTAGACTTTGACTGAGAAATGTAAAAGACTCGCCTTGACATTTACAAAAGAAATATGACTACGAGAATGGGAGAAAATTCTAGAAAGATTTTTTATGCTAAAAAGCTATTAAAATTAGCTCTTGAAGTAGCTTGCGTGGAAGACATGGGAGCGTTCTCCGAATGATCCATGATGCAAAGGCTAAAGGACTTTTTAATGTAAGTATGGATGGCTAAAATTCTCGAGAGAGACAGTGTGTCACTTCACGGAGAAATGGTACATAAGCTCTAAAGAGAATAATAAGCTTCCGGATCCCTAAAAATGAAGGCCAAGGTCTTTGTTTATAGAGCTCTGCGCGCAGAATCTGATAAGATTAGTTATGCAAATCTGCAAAACTGTAGAAAATTCATTATACTTAATAAAATTGCATATTGACAAAAGTCAATTAACTGACCAGTTCATCCTATAACTTAAAAATGATTTTTTTTTCAAATTTCAAGGCATTATCTGACCCTAGTTTCAATAATCATCTCTGATTTTGTAGATGGGATGTACCAGATTTGGGATTTATCGTGTCTAACCATGTAAATTGTAGATTTAATCTTTGTATTAGGGATAAGTCACATATTATTTTCCTAAGTTGTTTAGCCAAATCGACTAAATTAAATTATAAAATCTAGACACTTTGGACTGGACCTGACACAATTGGACCGGACTTGACTAATACTGGATTGGACATCTAGATTGGATTGGATTGTTATCTGGACAAGACCTTGACAACTGGACTGGACCAGACCTTGACAACTGGACTGGACCAATTATTTAATTAGGTCACATTACTAGGGCTAAACTCAATAATGCACTCTAATTAATAATAAATCCTACTAATTATTTAATCAATAATAACTACAAAAATGTGGTATCTACAGAGCCGCTCAGTGAGGGAGCTCGCGCGTGGGCAAAAATCATCGAAAGACAATGTATTTTTGTAGGAAACATAAGAAGACCACAAGACTTAGAATAGTCTTAAGAACCATGACACAGATTTGAGGTCGGACCTTGAAAGGGCTTCCTTTGTATCCTTAAAAGAGGAATCATACCAAAGTAGTTTGGAATAAAATATAGATATTGTTTGAAGTCAAAGTCAACAGTAACAACAATTGGTCATCTAAGGACACTGATGCTAGAGCGAATTTGAGCTGGAATCCTAAGAGCCAGAGCCAATAGTAATAACGATTGGTTACTCAGGCCAATGAGAATAGCGTATCTAGAAGCCAGAGCCAATAGTTACGAAGATTGGTCGTCTAGACACACTGAGGGTTTATGACTAAGAGCTTGAGCCAATGGTAACAATGATTTGTTGCTTAGCCATAAGAACGTATCCCTATAAGCCAGAGCCAACAGTAATAACGATTGGTCATCCAGGGATACTGAAGACTGAAGCTAGAACCAGAAAACTTACTGCCTAAGAGGCGGAGCCAATAATAACAAGGATAGGTGCTTAGGCAAATGACAAGAAATAAAATAACCCTGTCCATTGTTGGAGCCCCCAAGACGAGTTAGAAGGGTTGACAGACAAAGTGAAGTTGCATATCTAGATGTCGGAGCCCCAAAGACGAGTTCAAAGGGTCTTCTAGACATACAAAAAGTAATATTGCCAATTATTGGAGCCCCCAAGATGAGTTGAAAGGATCGAGGATGAAACATAACTTTGGACGTTGTTAGAGCCCCTAAGAAAGTTGGAAGGGTCGACGGACAAAGTGGAGTCATATACCTAGATGGCCGAGCCCCCAAGTCGAGTTGAAAGGGTCGTCTGGACATATAAAAGAGTAATCTTGCATGTCACTGATGTCATCAATACGAATTTAAAGGGTTGACCAACAAGATGAAAGATAACTTTGGCTGTTGCTAGAGACCCCAAGACAAGTTGGAAGGGCCAGCGAAAAAAGTAGAGGCTTGACTAAGAGCCGGAGCCAACAACAATGCATCATAGCGCTTGGTCGCTTAGTCAAAACGGGATTCATATCTAAGAGTTCGAGCCAAAAACGCGTCAAAGTTGGTCGCTTAGATACGAGAGTTTCAGAATTATCACCCAAAGTCAGAGCAAACAGTGCCATAAAAGACAATGAGTCGTTGAGTGCCAAGCGTATCAACGTAATTGATATGAAAAAAAGATTGCTTCTAGCAACATATGCAGGATCTTGCACTGACCTTACACCGGAGAAAATGACTGAACTGAACAATAATTTAGAAAATCTAGATCACAGAATAATCTGGGGATAAGATAATGAACATGCATAGAAAGGCATTCAGGCACACAAAATGTCGGATAAATGCACAAGGCAGAAAGAGTTACGTGTCATGAAAAATGCCCAAGCAGGCACGACACGCAAATTCAAGTACTAATAAGAAATGTGCAAGCATATAGGGTTGCAAGTATACAAGCACATATAAGCATGCAAGCACGTATCATACAAGAATGCAAAAATACTATATTTCATTTCTCTTTTTTTTTTTTAGGTTCAAAAAATGACCGATTAGTCAGAGGATAGAAAAGTTTTGAAATTTTGAGTCAAAAACCGGCCAGTTAGTCAACACATTTTTAGAATTTTCTAAAATTTTGGATCGAAAACTGATCGGTTAGTCAGGCACGTTGACCCATTTAAAATGAAAACTGGCCGGTCAAACCGTCCAGCTTTTTTGCGCAATTTTAGGGTTTTTTCAACACTTTTTAAACCAATCCAACTTCAATTTCTCTCAAAATTCTTTCTTCTAAGGACTCTCAATTGTGTAATCATAACCCAACTACATATCTAGCCTATAAATCCCTTAAATCCTCCCCCATTCTTCTTCAATTTTTTGAGTCATGGAATTTATTTTCACAAGAAAGGGCCATGAAGGAGGTCCGCAAGTCGGATACAAATCTCGTGCTTCCGAACAACGAATCGGCAGGATAATCACTCATTGCTGACTCTAAACAAATGAGTTCACCTAAGCAAGCGCTTCTTCACAGAGGAGGTTAGTTTTCCATGAATTTCCTTACACCCCCCATGCGCATGAAAAGTGCGACCCCCATGTGTAGTTCTCACTTCATGCACGAACCAAACGGTTCACTGAGATTTTCTCCCTTTGTTCTTGATTTTGCAGCCCCTTCCCATGAATTTATGATGTAAAAGCTCCCTCAATTTAGTTAGAGAGTGGTGGGCTAAAATCCTGGACCAATTGAGTTTAGGGTAGCAATTGCTGATTTTGATCTCTTTCTTAACGGGTTGCACATTGCGACCCGTAGCAAAAAAAACACCTTCTATGTTTGGCCGAGTGTTGGTGAGATTCTACTAACACTTTTCACATGCCATTCAGGGAACTGACACTTATGCCATACTATTTCATGAATATCACCGATATTCGTGCTCGAGGGAGGCCTGTAACTTGGGCCTATGATTTTGACAAAGATCGGGACCTTATTGTCCAATTGCTTAGCTATGAACCGTCCTTCAGGAATGGTGGTTCCATCTTGTTATGTACCCTCTGTGGACTCTACAAGTGTAAGATTTAGTGAGGGCCAAGGGCCCAGTGATTGACCAGTTTCTCTAGAGATCCTTGCTCTATATTTTAGGAGAGACCCTCTTCAGCAATGGGGATGACTCCGTGCAGCTGTGGTGCCTACGGGCATTGGAGAATATAAAGGAGGCTGGGGAGTACGATTGGGGTACTCCCACTCTGGTGTATTGGTATCTTTCTATGAGTGCGATGTTTCTGGGACAGTCTCTAAGCTTCATGGGGTACTGCGACATTTGGGAGGTATGTTTATTCTTCTTGAGTTATATGTTAATTATTCTCATGCATATTATAGATTGTTACACAGGTTTGGGCCTTCGAGGTCCTAGGTTCAAGTGTTCCTCAACTGGGGGAAGGGAACACTATTGAGATTGAGCCGGCCATGTACCGGTGAAACTCTAGAGACGAGTGGTTGGGCATCTCTGAGGGGGCATACCGAAATAGCTTCAATGGGCAGACATAGCGCCCATTAAGTAATTCAAGAGGTTTTGAATTTTTCTTTTTATAGCATATGTATGAATACTCATAACTTGTCTCTTTTGTTTTAGAAGTCTCTGTCCAAATAGGGGACGACAAGGATCTATCTCGAGGAGCTGGCCCTCAATCGATGCCAGATGCTACTTATTGAAAGTTCTATCAGGGATAGTGAGTGCTCTTCCAGCATCACATGGACGTTGAGGTCGGCGTCTTGACTATCATTCCTCTAAGGATATATCAAACGAGGGATCTGGATAGGGGGCTGAGACAGACCTTGGTAATGGGGATCGCTATGTCCTCCCTGCGATGGCCGAATGACCTCATACTTAGGAAGTATTCATAAGGGAGGTCCTAGCCCTTTATTGACTGTGGAGTGGTTGAAGAGGGTGCATAAAACTAGGGCGGCTCGAGATAGAAAGGGGAAGGGTAAGAAAGAGGCAGAGTCGGCCGATGATATCCTATTCCCTTTGTGGATAGTGCTGATCTTCTTGAAGGGTAAGACCAATGAGTATGAGCCAATTCCTAGGTCAAAGAAAGACTTCAAGGTTTTTGGGCTCAAGGAGCTAACCAAAGTCTAAACAGTAAATTCTTAACCCTGTTTGAGCTTAACTTGTCATTTTCCACTTGATTTTAATGCTATTCTTAACCCTAGTTGAGTGGATAACGGACCTCCGCATAGGTCAAGACCCCTGCTACCACTACTACTGAGACTCCTATGAGAGTGACCCCGGTGCTTCGGAAGGGAATTCGTGTGAAGACAAGGGTAGTGAGCCAGACTTTCATGAGAAGTGAGCAAACTGGAGCCAAAAACGTCCATGGGCAAAGAGGCCACCACTAGAAGCAAGAGGAAAGCCCCAGCCCCTCCACCAAAGTAGAGATACAAGTCTTCCCAGATTATCGTGGTCTTCAAGCATACCTACAAGAGACCCCAATCAATGAGGCCGTGGTAGTAGAGCTGTCTCCCAATCCCAAGGGCAAGGAAGAAGACTATGAAGAGGGTGATGAGGGAGAAGATAGGTCGAGGAAGCTGAGGAGGCTTCAAAGATTGATGAGGTGGAGCCTAGCCCGAGGGGACTCGGAGAAGGCTATGCAGATACTTATCCTAGATTAGATCTTAGAATAGGCCCTAGAGTCTATTCGGGACTTTTATTCAAACTATGGATGTAATATGCTATTATTTTTTGTGTTTTGAGTTTTGATTTTCTTTATTTATTTCTATGTTTATGTGTAATCTAAATGCATGCTCGACACTGGCATAGAAGAAATGAGAAGGCTAAGACCGAGTTTGAGAATTGAGGTTAGGATTGAATTGCGAGCATGTACAAGGTTTGGCCTAAAAAGAGGCAAACCCTGCCAACTTTTACAAACAATGATTAACAGGTCTGTTAGTCAAGGGCCAAATCAATTTTTTTTATAGAAAAATCGACCAATTGGTTAGAACCCAACTCAGATTTTATGGTAAGACTGGACGAATTAATTTTTCTGGTAAAATCGGACTGTTGATCATAAGAAAATAGGTTTTTTTTTGGTAAAATAGGCTAGTTGATCACAGAGAGAAACTGTCAAATATTCAAATCATATAGAAAACCAGCCGGTTTATCAAAAATCGTCCGATTTTTCTAATAACTTTTTTGATTTTTAAAATTTTCTATCTCTATACGACTTAGGGCTTTCTCATTATAAATTCAAGACCCATCCTTTCAGAATGATATTCGACTCTTATTTTCTTCTAAGAACTCCCAATGGCTTTCAAAGACGATCGAATGATCTTTGAGCTCCAATTCAGTGCTTTTGCCGATTCATTCAACAAGATTGAACTCATTCATCTTGATGGGCGATTCACTCTAAAGTCTGTCATGAGTGTAAGGAATGTGGTTGGTCATGAAGACAATCTTCAGGCGCATGCAAGTTTTGGGATTTCAAAGGTAATGTCTTCTGCTTCGGCAAGGACAAGCTTTGCCCAACTCATGAAGAAGTGATATTCTGATTAATCTGCCTATTGCTGTTCTAGTTATTCATGATAATTATATCAAGGTCCTCATGAGCTTGTTGAAGGTTAGGGATGAGTATGCTAGGTCTTTTCTCCGAGGTGAATGCATTTTGCTTTCTCCTACACTAAACTGGATAATCGTGGACAGTAGTATGCATGTGGTCGGGGAATTGCTTTTGCATTGTGTTTAGTGGCTAAATATCTCACTTTTACTAGCCCCGATATTGCTGATGTCAGGTTGACCGAGATATTAATCTGGTGTCCACATGAGGCAAAACCCCGATTCCAGTAGTGGTGGTTGAAACCCTACACGATATTATCGACGTACATGAGGACCCAAGCCTGTCTTTTAGGGGCAACCCCTTACTATTGTATATATAGCTCTTAGACTATATGTGCCTGATAGCTCCTCCTACTTAGGGGACATATCACACTTGTTCTTTTAGTACTTGGCCTTTGTCTTTGTGGTTCGTTTAAGCATAGACGAATGGACTCGATTTTTTGTTTTGCGGGAGTCTAAGGACATTCAATAGTACTATCCCTGGCAGGGAGTCGGTGGCTCTACTCAGCAAACTTCTAGATATTACTATATCTGTCTAGTGGGATTATGTTGCTTCATCTTTTTACTTTGCCTGTCTAATTTGGAGACAGTTTGGGTATAAGCAGGCTGTTTCAGATTTCTATAGTAATTTTGCAGCTGTCATGAATATCATTAGCCCTTTTGTGATTAAGCTGTTTCCAAGGGTTGGGGTTTTCCTCCATACTTTGATCATTTCGTTGGGAGTGACACCTTTGTTGACTGTATGGATCCGGTTACGCCCTTATTATCTGAGGAGTATGTCCTTTGACTTTGGACCCACATTCGAGATAAAGTACTAGCTTTGGAGGGTGAGCTGAGGGCAAAGCTAAACTAGGATTTCCAGAGTCCCTGTGAGATAAGGTCTTTGAAGCAAGCTAAAGAGGAAGCTCGTGCTACTATTACGTTGGGGCTCGAGGCACCTAATTCTTGTCAATCTTCCCAAAATATAGTTAAGAGCTTCCGTATCCTCAACTGAGAAGAAGTCTGAGTCACTGAGATCAGACGGTCATGGATCGGCTCCCAAATATTCAAAGAGAAGTTCGATGTTGACAGGAATTCGATACAATCTCTGCACATGGATGAGCCCCGGTGACACCCTTCTTTGCTGCCTAAGGAGAAACAACAGAAGAGGTCACTGTCTATCAAAGATGCTTAGGACTAGGAAACTAACATAGATGCTTATCTCGAAGGCCGGTTTGATCGCAATCGTGGCAAGGGTAAAGAGATTGAGAAAGCGGATAAAAAATGAGCTTTCAAGGTAGAAAAAATTGGAGGATGTGATCCCGATATCTTAGAAGTTGACTTACAAGAAGAGTATGGAAACAAGGAAGTCAATCATATGTTTGGATGAAGAGGATCCTCCGGTTTCAAAAAAAAAAAATGTGCTGATAGATTATCCTATCCCTAGGCTGTTTATATAACCTAGAATTTTTCTTTTTACCCTAACTTTTACCTAGGCCGTCTTTTGTAAGGTTTTCATCCTAGAGGACATTTTTTAAAATTTTTTCTAATATTTTATTTTTTGTTTTTTCTTTGTCATAACTTTTGCCTAGGCTGCCCTTTGCAAGGCTTTCGTCCTATCGGTTTTTTTTTCCTCATGAATGAGGTCTATATTTTAGCTAGTGGAATAAAATACTTTTATTAAAATTAGACTGCATCTGGGATAACTTTACAGGCTGTCTGTGTACCTCCATCTATGTGTTACAATGATATGCGTGTGCCGGATAATGTTCTTACGGAGGATCAGGTCATTCATAGTTCAATTACAAATTTTACTCAGGCATAGTATTTCTTTAGTCGGTCTAGCTTGACTTAATTATGACAATTCGATTCCATCTAAATCGACTAAAAATGCTACATCCCTTGTCGTGATTTGCCTAATCATATAAGGACCCGACTAGTTGGTTCAAATTTTCCTCACAGCTTCTAGATTTGTCCAATGCTTTTTTTAACACCAAATCTCCTTCTTTCATACTGTCCCTTCACTCGCTTTTTAAAGGCTCTGGCTATCCGTTTCTGGAAATGCTGAATGTGGTAGCCTTCTGCAATTCCTTATCTGTTAGTGACAACTCTTTAAATTTGTGTCTCACCTAATCTTCCTCGACCACCTGGTCTCTAATAATACCCTAAGAATTGACTTCTAATTCTACCGTGAGTACAACTTTCATGCCATTGAGTAGTGAATATGGGATAGCTCCGATTGAAGATGTCTAATAGCTCTAGAGGGCATAGAGGAGCTTATTTGGCCAACTCCTATAGGAATCCATCATCTTACTTAACATGTTCTTGATATTCTTATTGGTGGCATCTACAGCCCTATTGGTCATGGGCAGCAAGGTAATGAGGGATGTCAGATAATACCATACTCCTCAGCTAGGTCTGTGACTTTTCCTTTAAAATGTGTCCCCTTGTTTAAGATCAACTCCTGGGGCACTTTGTATCGACAAATGATATTCGTACAAATGAATTAGGCCATTTTGTTGGCATTGAGCACGACATACAAAACGACTTCCACCCACTTTGTGAAATTGTCTATGGCTAGTAGTATGAACTTATGTCCATTAAAAGCCTTAGGACTGATCTTTCTTATCATGTCTATTCCCCAAATTGAGAAAGGCAAAGGGGATGTCATGTTGTATAACTCTCAGGGATGGAGATGCTGTAGGTATGCGTACACTTGACACTTGTGACACCTCCTCACGTACTCAACACAATCTTGCTTCATTGTACACCAATAATATCCCGGTCGGAGATTCTTGTTTGCTAGCATCCGACCATTCTTATGCGGCCCACACTCTCCTGTATGTATATCCTTCATGATATTATTACTCTCTCTTTCTCTGTCACACATAACATGTGTTCTCTATTGTAATGCCTCTTGTATAACCTTCGATCGCACATAATGAACGAGGCTGTCCACCTTTTCAAAGATACACGAGCTTTCGCAGAACATCCATTAGGGTATTTACCGTCTCAAATAAGATTCTGAACATCGGTATACCAAGGTTCGGCTACTCCATCCTTCTCTATAGGTGATTTCATGAAACAATAAGCCGATCCATCTCTTTTCAGTATCACTAATGGCTCGAATTCTTGTCCTTCAGGTATATCCACCATTGATGCAAGTATGGCTAAGGCATCGACCAAATTATTCTTCAGCCGAAGTAGGCAATGAAGTTCTATTTCTTCGAACTGATCTAAAATCTTCTCTGGATGGGCATAGTATGCCTATAGGCCTTCATCCCTGATTCTCCACATCCCTTGAATCTGGTTTATGATCAACACTGAGTCTCCATATAATGTAATTTCTCAAACGCTTAAGCTTAAGGCCATCTTTTAAACCAACGATACAAGCGTCGTATTTGGCGGTGTTGTTAGTACCATCGAAAGTTAGCTTGATTGCTATAGGTGAATGGGCTCCATCTGGTGAGATTAATAATATCCCTACTCCAAATACCTTGCTATTCGTTGCTCCACCAAACATAATTGCCACCTCATTTCTGATTGTATGCCACCAACTCCTTCATCCAGGAATGTTTGCCTCCTATTTGCTGGTATTTTTTGTCTGACAGTCAGCTAACAAGTCGGCCATAGCCTTCCTTTTGATTAACTCTTGGGTGACATAGTTGATATCAAATTTTAAAAGCAACAAAAGCCATTGGGCCATGTAGTTTGACAAGATTGGTTTCTCAAACAAGCATTTCATGGGATCCGTCCTGGCTAATAGACTGATGGGGTAAGCCAAAACATAGTGCCTTAATCTCTATGCTACCCAAACCAAAGATATGCATGTCTTCTCTGAGGCTGAGTAATTCACTTTTCCTTGGGTCAACTTCTTGCTGACATAGTAAATAACCCTTTTAACTAAAGAATTCTCCAAATGTTAGGCTAACATGGCTCCGGCTGTAGTATCGATTACAGTTAGGTATAACAAAAGGACTACCAGGTATTGGAGAGCTCAGGACTTGAGGCTTTCTAAGGTACTGCTTGATTTTATTGAAGGCTTCTTGGTATAAAGGGTTCCACTCTTTGGTCGAGACCTTCTTGAACAACTTGAATACAGGCTCACAAATCATGGCTAGCTGGGATATGAACCGGCTGATGTACTAGATTCTACCTAAGAACCCTTGAATTTCTTTCTCATGCCTGGGTGGGGGCTTTAATTTTGGCTGGGTCAACCTCTACTCTTTGTTTGCTTACCATAAAACCTAACAACCTCCTGACTATAACCTGGAGCCCACACTTTGGGGACTGAGTCTCACATTGTAGTGCCTTCACCTCTTGAAATACTTCTTCAAAACTGTGCAGTGATCTTCCTACTCTCAACTTGATGATCAATCATCCACATACACTTTTGCCTCCTTGTGAATCATTTCATGGAATAAGATGGTAGCAGATCGCTGCTATGTAGCCCCAACATTATTCAAACCGAAAGGCATCATGGTGTAACAAGTGTTGCAAGGGGTGGTGAAGGCTATTTTCTCCTAGCCCTTAGGAGCCATCTTTATTCGGTTATACCCCACAAAAAATCTACGAAAGACACCAATTCATGCTCTGTGGTGTTGTGTATGATCATATTTATGACGGGCAAGGGAAAGTCGTCCTTGGGGGTAGCTCAGTTAAAGTCTTGATAGTCAAAACACATCTTGACTTTACTAGTTAGTTTGGGAATGGGTACAATGTTGGCCAACCATGTGCGTTACTCGATTACTCGGATAATTCCAATGTGGAGCAACTTCATCACTTTCTGCTTAACCTTAAGGGACCACTTCGGTCTCAACTTTCTGAGCTTCCGCTTAATAGGTTTGGCTTCGGGCTAGTTAGGTAGGTGATTGTGAAATAATTGGCGAACCTATATTGAGCGTGTCACTATATGACCTAGCAAATACACAGATGAATACTCTAAGGAATGCAGTGACTTCTTTATCTCTTTCATTTAGGCTAGCCCCTACTTTGATTTCTTTCACATTTTTGGGCGAGTCTATGTTAACTTTGACTGTTCCCTCGACCACTGGCTTGACACGACTAGATTTTCAGTTTTCAAATTTTTCATCACTTTTTTAAATGTTTTTCTCTTTCGGGTCCATTAGTTATGACTCATCATTAACGATGTTGATTAATTCATCAAAACTTATATCAGCAACCAAGGAATAATCAATGACCTTATTTTATTTTCATTCGCATGTTTAGGTGTGTCTATGTTGACTTTGACTGTTTCTTCAGTCACTGGCTTGACATGATTAGATTTTTGATTTTTAATTTTTAATTTCTTTCATCATTTCTTTTAAATATTTTTCTTTTTTCGGTCCATTAGTTATGACTCATCATTAATCATGTTGATTAATTCATCATAACCTATATCAATAATCAAGGAGTAATCAAAATCAACCATCATATTGTCAATCAAATAGTATGGAAAAACATAGTAAGTAAGCAAATTTAAATTGGCTAAGGTGACATAAGCATCTAAGTTCGGTTCTGGAGCATCTTTGGCAGTAGGACATCTTTCGATAATCTCTCCCACGGTCAGCGATCCGCACTCGATCATTCAATTTCTTTCATTGTCCTTTGCTGGAGTAATTAAGCCTGCTGAATTCATGGTCTAATCATCCAAATCTCTTCAAATAATGTCCAAGTCGGCATTGTACAAGTATTGGTTCATAAACTCTCTCACAACATCATCCCAAGTCCGAACTCGGGCTTTGTCCAAAGTTAGGAACCAATGAGAGGTAGCTCTCATGAGAGTACGGTGGAATAACTGTATTAACTGGTTCTGATTCACTCCATAAGGGGCTAGTTCTTGCATGCACATCTTGAGATGGATCTTCGGGTTTATGGTCCCATCGAACTTGTCTATCTCTGGCATTTTAAACTTACGACCCAATCTATCCTTGGGGTTCATGGTCAGGGTACTGGGGTCTAGAGGGTCATGGATTCTCCTCATTCGAACAATTTGGGATTCAAGTGCCGCTAACTTATCTTTTCATTCCAGAACTGTGGGTTCACTACTTTATCATCAGACTTATACTGCCAATCAAACTCCGCACCTTTCTTCTTATCTTCCTTCTTTTCCATTCTGACCTCCTTATTTGCATCTTTCCTACCACTTTTCTTAAGTTTGTCTATTTCCACGGCAGTTCTAAACTGCTGATGTGCCAGGGTTGCGAACCCATTCTGAAAATCCTTCTATAGTTCATTAAGAGTCTGGACCAAGTTTGTCATTTGTGGGAATTCTTCAGTCATGGGAGTTCTTGTGAGCTTTTTGGATTACTCCTGACACCAACCACGTTTAGCCTTAACTGTCTAGAGAAATTGTTTGAAAGAGTTGGCTGGCTTATACACTAATAAAGGTAAGGGGAATTTTTCTTCTCATTGTGGTGTTTTTTGGGATTTTTAAAAATTAGGGTTAAGAGTGACTAACTGGCTGGTGATCCAGGGTAGAAAATCGTCCAGTTATTCGTGGTGAAAAATTGGCCGGTTGATTAGTGAGGCTAAGGTTTATTTCTGGGAATTTTCTAGAGGACAAGGTTCTGACTAACCTTTCAGTCATCCTAGCAAATAAACCGGTCGGTTGGTCAGTGGGGTTAAGGTTGATTTTTGGGAATTTTTTAAAAAAATTTATGCGGACAATATTCTGACTAACCGTCCAGTCATTATGATGGATAAACCAACCAGTTGGTCAGCGGGGTGGATTAGGTTATAGACCAGCCAATTTCAAAATTTTCAAGTAATGCACCTATTGACTAATCGTCCTGTTTTGGAGTGCAGTTAAGCGACCGGTTAGTCAGAGTCTCCCCCTTTGTGAAATTACCAGCTTAGTTTACAGAATGTTGGTTGGTTTCCCTGTCAACATGCCGCAGGCCAATATAGATATTCTCCCAAAAAAGGGTAGAACACTGAATGATTCAGGTGTGTGGTTTCTCTCTTAACTCTGGTGTAAAGGTCATTCCATCCGCTCGATTGTACCATATATCTCCTACTCGTAATTCGAGAAATTAATAATGGGCTATCACAGGTACACCCATAATTCATTTAATACAATAAGAAGACTAAAAGGTCTCTTTAGTACAAGGCCGTGGAGTTAAGGGTACAACCAAAAGATTGCCTTGAGACCAAGAGGTCCACAAGCTTTAATCGTTGCCCTCGAATGGTGGTTAGGGTAAGACATGTGTGTGTGAGGTGTGAAAATAAAAGCACAAGTACCACAATTATATCATATTATACATACCACAAAATACAAAGAAATACAATTAAGCCAAGAGTCAATATAAAGTTTTCAAGTCTAGTCCTCTTTAATTTATAATCCTTAGCGGAGTCGCCACCGTAATGAACTGCTTCAAAAAAAAAACCCCCCGCTAAAAGAGGATTTTAGGAGTTGCCATCCTTTTTAATTAGAAAAAATAAGAAAAAATAAAAAAAATGACTACAAATGGCCAAAAGAACAGCTAATCTATCGAAAACGGAGAGATGGGTTCAGGGACTAAGTTATGCAGCAGGAAGGTGTTAGGCACATGCCACACCCTTTCGATTTCTACTTCATTTCTATTGATTTTTTGGCCTTAAAAACATTGTAACATGCAAAACACGATAATTTAATCTTAAGTTTATTTTTATGCTTTTGGCTTGAACTCGAGATCGGGGATCGAATTGCCTATATATCTGATCGGACTAAGCGGAATCAAAATTGTCATAGTTCAACTCAGGTCCTACGGGCAGTAGTCAATATTTCGATCCTAGACTTAGACTGAGACATACAAAAGGCCTTTTTTGACTTTTATCATAGAAACGTGATCATGGGAATGGGAGACAATTCTAGAATATTTTCTTATACTAAAAAGCTATTAAAATTACCTTTTGAAGTAGCTTGTCTGGAAGACTAGAGAATGCTCTCCGAATAATCCACAATGCAAAGACTAAAATGACTTTTTGGACTAAGTATGGATGGCTAAAATTCTTGAGAAAGATAATGTATTGTTTGGTGGAGAAATGGTACACAAGCCTTAAAGAGAATAAGCTTCTCGCTCTATTTATAGAACTCTGGGGCACAGAATTTGATAAGAATGGCTATGCAAATCTACAAGATTGGAGAAAAGTCATAATACTCATTAAAATCGCATATTTGACAAAACTCAATTAAATAGAGCCAGAAGTTATTCTCTTTCGAGCCTGTGTACCAATAATGGCTATGCAAATCTGCAAGATTGGAGAAAAGTCATAATACTCATTAAAATCGCATATTTGACAAAACTCAATTAAACCGACCGATTAATTGAAAATCGATTTTCATCATATAATTTAAAAATTATTTTTCCTAACTTCAAGGCATTATCTTACCCTAATTTCGATAAGGATCCCTCATTTTATAGATGGGATGTACTAAAGTCGGGATTTATTCTTTAGCCATACAAATCATAGATTTAATCTTCGCATAAGGGATAATTCATAAATTATTGTTTTAAATTATCTAGACAAACTAATTAAATTAAATAGTAAAATCTAAACACTTTGGACTTAACCTGACACATTGGACTAGATTAATACTGGACTGGACATCTAGATTGAATTAGACTGCTGGTCGATCTAGACAAGACCTTGACAACTCGATTGTACTTGATCAAATTAATTAATTAAGTCATATTACTAGGCCTAAACTCAATAATAAACTCTAATTAATAATAAAGTCCACTAATTACTTAATTAATACAACTACAAAAATGAGGTGTCCACATGTGTCTTGTTGGTAATCAACCCATATATTCTTTAGAATATAAATTTCAAGGAATTTAAGCTTTTCCTATGTTGACTATGCATTTATATTATTTGTTGTGTATTACGAAGTTGAGTCGACTTATAGCATGAATTTTATTCAAAGACATGTGAACAAAGCCCATATTATCTGGTTTCGAATGAAAAAAAAAATGAAGTACAACCATTTGGATTTATTTTACATGTTTACTTCAATTAATGCCATGTCTTCCTCGATTTAATGATGTCTTTTATAGTTTACTTTAATTAGTCTTGCCTTTCTTGATTTGAGACTTTATTTACTAAAGTTTAGTTCATCTTTTCTGTCGTATTAAATACATTATAATGTTGCCTAATTTGATCTTTCTTCAACACGTATGTTCCTTATATTGATTTTTTGCAGTTAATTTCAAATTTATTATTGGTAGTTAAAGTTTGCAATAAAAATTGGGATTGGTAATTTTTGCACTTGTTTTTCATATTTAGTTTATGCATCAAATATGTGATTGCTTACCAGAGGTTTAAATTGTTTCATATTTTCTTATCAAATATAATTTTGGCTAATTTGAGCCTTTTTTCTACTTATGTGCATATTTGTTGGTTGTAAGTTTACTATTTAATTGAGAATGTTTCTTGAAGTTTTACATATATATGTTTGTTACTCAGAATTCTTATAAGTATCATATTTATACTTGTCTTTAAAATAACTTATACATTTGCTACATGTACATATTTTTAGCATTAATGTACTAATTGCTTTATTATGTAGCTTACACATATTTTATATACTTCATGACATTTAATTTCATGTTTTTAACTATTCCATATAAAGCTTTAGGTGATTTGATATTTCTCCTCATCTTTTTTATAGTATGATTATATCTGTTTACTGTTTTCACTATAATCTATGTACAGAAATTGATATACTCAATGGTAATTCTACTTTTGCAAGATTCACATTGAAATATAAATAAATATAGTATGTATGAAGTTATAATGCTCTTTCTAATCTTATACTTCTTTTTAAAAAGTTTTAACGTGCAGTAAATTTGGGGACCAAATTTCTATAAGGTGGGGTGGATGTGAGGTCCCAATCCTAATTAGTTTCTAAGTAATGGTATGTGCACATCTGAGGCTGTGGGAGTGTGTTGCTTCTATGTTTGCCACCTGATTTCGGGTGCTAAGTATCAAAGGAAAAGAATAAAAAAAATTAGAAGAGAAGTTAAGTGGATTAGTTACAAAGAAAAAGAGAGGAGGAAGACCCACTTGCTCTTTCTAGTTAAGAAAAGGAGAAATAATTGAAATAAAGAGAAAGAAGCAACAAGAAAAGAAAAGAGAGATTAGGAAGTGGGGCGCAAGGCTGTGAGATGAGAGAAGGAGAATTGGAGAGAGAAGGTAGCTACAAAGGCGTGGAGAATGACAAAAAGAACATAAGGAAAGAAAGGAAATCAAAGTGATGGGATCAAAAAGGGGCAGCTGTGCAAGAAGAAGAAAATAAAAGGAAGTGAAAGGAAGTGGTTTCAGATTTTAGTTGCTAATTGCCCTTATAATTCGAATTGGAAGAATTGATGTATTCAGTGTAACACACTAAAAATTCTAGAGCTTTAGACAATCATTTGATCGATTATTGGATGACACGAATAACCTTAATTCAATAAACAACCCCAATATATTTCAGAGCTTCTAATATATGCAACAACTCAAATTCGCAAAAAATGAATGTTCTTAGATTAAAAGACTAAAATTAGGTACTTGAGAGGGTGAAGTAAACAATGGTTTCCCTCACAAGGGCTTAACTAAGCAAAACAGTGAAGTATTCCAACTTCTTATCCAGGCTCTAAATCATCCCCAAGTAGTCTACCGGTGATTATTATCACTGTAAATCCCCGAAAATCCCGGAGCATTAGACAATCGTTCGATCAATAACTTAATGTCACGAATAAGCTCAATTCAATAAACAATCCCAATATATGTCAGAGCTTCTAATATATGCAATAACTCAAATACTAAAAAAAAATTATAAAAAGACTAAATTTAGGTACTTGACAGGGTGAAGTAAACAATGATTTCCCTCGCAAGGGCTTAATTAAATAAAACTGTAAGTATTCCTACTTCTTATCCATGCTCTAATTTATTCCCAAGTAGTCTACTGGTTATTATTACCTGCAGAATAGAATAAATAAGGGTGAGCTTTTGAAAGCTCAGTAAGGTCGCTCAAGAACCAAACGGAGTGATTACAAAATCATTTGCAGGTCCAATTCGATGACAATATTGGAAAGAATGTCCACTTGATCCATCGATCATATACTAATCCAATTGTTTTCATATACGATGTAAACAATCTTGGATAACATTGAACATGAGTAATAACAAATCCCTACAAGCTGTTTTACAATAACAATGATAACTACTTATGCATATCTACAATAACTAGTTCATCAAGGTACTATCCTGCATCTTACGCAGTAAAGAGACCATCTTTAAAATGCCCCCAATATAAACCATCCTTATAACACCGCAATACACTATCTCATGTCAAATGCAGAAGAACAATAATCGCTAAATCAACATGTAAATCAAGGCTCGACGGGCAATAAAAGATGACCGTCAACATGAATTTCAATAATCGATTAAGGCTCAATAATAGGGTCGCAATGAAATAAAAACATATTGATATCAACTCAAAATTCAGAGTTCAATGATAGCTACAAACCAATCAAGAAACATAAACGAATACAAGTGGATGAATATTTAAGGGTTCAGATACACTACAAGAAACAAGGGCTTTAGCGACCGCCAAACATGCGGTCGCTAAATTAAACTTTAGCGACTGCTATTTTTTACGGTCGCTAAAGATCCGCGGTCAACAAAAACTTGGTTTTAGCGACCGAATTGTGCGACTACCATTGCAGTCGCTAAATTAGCGACCGATTTGGCGACCCCTCTTCACGGTCGCTAAATATTTAGTCAAAATAAACTCTAATCTTGAATTTTTGTCACTTCCCAACTATCGCCAAATACAAACGGGATTGAGATCCGGGCGAGAGAGAAATAAAGCATATTGGAAGTCTTGAATCGAGACTGGGTGAGAGAGAAAAAGAGCGATGGCGACTGCTCCGAGCGCGACTAGCAGCGAGGGCCGGCGACATTAGGCGACGAGCGGCAGGTTTGTACTCTGATTTGTCTTCATCCCGCTCATTTGCTGTATTTTCTCATTTTATTTCAGACAAGTTTTAGCTTCTCTCATTCTTCTTACCTTAGTAATCTATTTGTGGTCTATTCGTGGGTTGTTGATTGAACAATTTGGGGATCTGCGTTTAGGGCTAGATCATCTTCACTTCTTCTACCCTCGTCACTGAGCACAGTTTCCATGGACTTGGATTTGTAGTTGCTGATCCACTTGTTCCACTAACTTCACAAGTGGCAATAATTGCAGCCTTGTCCAAGCAACTGTCATTCAGTGTAGCACATTAGCTTTGCATAATTTGTGCCATCAAACTTACGAATGTTATGATGATCTTCTTTCTGACTATTTTCCTTGGAAGAGACCCTTCTCTGAAAACAGAAACTAGAATCCTATCAATTTCAAAATCCTAAATCTTTGTATAATTGAGAGCTTCAATATGGCTTATTTGAAAACAGGTGGTTTGTCACTAAGCTTGTTAACTGTAATGGTGTAGCTGGTGTAGCAAGTAGCCAAAAAGGATCCATGTCACAGTGTAATGGACCTAGGTTGTTGAAATACAAATTGGAAAAAATTGAAGACAGGTTTCATTGCTAATCACATACCAAAATTGTTCAGTGCGACAAATTCTGGACTCTTGAGGAGAATTTTCATATAGCAAGTGAACACTTGATGGAACTTTGAGCTTCCTTTTGCTTGTAGCTGCCACTAAAACTTGCAAAACATGTACTATGGGGCTTCCAACACATTTTTTGTACCTATATCGTCTTGTTCCTGATAAAAATCCCATGATTGCAAGAAACATTAATAGTACTATAGAGTCGTTAATAACTTTGGGAAAAAGAAAGATGGTACAATCGCTGACAAGGCATCACAACAATTACACATGGGGTCTCACACATACTAAGGCATTTTTCAGAATTCATACTTCACATACTAATTCTCTTTTCTTCTTCAGTTTGGAGTATTGATAGCTTAAAGTCTGTTCTTTTGGACCTAAGTGTGCACTTACTGGGAAGAGAATCCAAGGGGTATGCATTTCTTTCTACTACTTACTTTTGATTTTAATGGTTTTAATGTGGCGGGCAGAGAACGTCGTTTTAATTCATTAGGTAAGCATGCAGTATGTGTAAAGCATGGAGTCGATATCTTATGTTTTGTGCCATAGTTTCTTTGTTCTTATGGATATGTTGGATGCATGCTATGTTTTGCTTTACATGCCTTATTAGTTGTCTTTAGAATGTCTCGTAATTTCAAGACAACACAGTATTTCAGATGGTTGTTACTAGTGCATGTTGGATTAGCTGTCGTAGGATTTTAAAAATCATACTTGTTTGTTTGACAGTTTTTAAAAGCATACTTGTTCATTTGAGAATTGAGATTGTTGAAGGAGGATGGGGCCCAACTAGATTGAAATATCGGATACGTGCATTTTGAACAGCTTTTTTTTCCCATTTGAGCATTGATTATTTGATTTTTAATTTTAGGTTATTAATTATGCATTGAGCATTTGAGAATTGAGATCGTTGATGGAGGATGGGACCCAATTGGATTGAGGCGATCAGATATGTGATTTAGTTGAATGGTGGGTTGAAATTAGGTTAACGCGCTTATGAAACATGACATGGTGGGTTAAAATTAGGTTAATTAGGTTCATCTTCCATAGGATAATTAGGTTAATAAGAATCATCTTCCATGGGGTGAAATTCTGGTTCCGCCACCGATTAGCCCTAATCAACACTGATTAATCCTGATTAGTGCTAATTAACAATAATTAGCATTTATTAGCACATTATGCTCTAATTAGCCATAACTAATAGTAAATAGCCCTAATTAGCGCTAATCAACTCTGATTAGCCCTAAGTAACACTGACGGACACTAAATAGCCCTAATTAGCACTATGAGTCTAGGTATGGTGTCCACCCCGACACCTCACCAGCACCTTCGGACACGTGTCCGACATCTCTCTGCGATGTCCCGATCGATGTCGGGGTCAGGCACAGTGTCCGTGTCTGTGCTACCTAGACTAGCACTAATCAACACTGATTATGCTAATCTGCCCTAATTAGCCTTAATTATCCCTGATTAGGGCTAATTGACAATAATTATGCTAATCAGCCCTGCTTAACACTGAGTACCCCTAATTACCCCTATTTAGCACTAGTCAACACTAATTAGGCTAATCAGCCCTAATTATCTCTAATTGACTCTGATTAAAAATGATTAGCAATTATTAGCAATAATCAGCCCTAATTAGCCCTAACTAACACTCACGGACACTAAATAGCCCTAATTAGCAGTAATCAGCTCTAATTAACACTAATAGTCCTAATTAGGACTAATTTTCGATGAAGGACCCCAAACTACATGTAATACAATTTTTTTCAATTACTTACGTATTTTGTGCTCTATATGTGATCTTGATTTAATATATGATGTTGAATCATTTGTATGGCTTCGTGCAGGGCGATACCGATGATCCTAGTGCCGGTGACTCCCGGGGCGATGAAGATGTTGTTGGATCGAACGTGCCATCGAGGAATGAAGAAGATGATGACGGGGCTGGTTGTTCTGCCGACGAGTGATTTAGATAGGGGTTTAGTTTGATTTATGCAATGAATGTTATGCTCTTGTTTTGAATTGATCGTCGGTACATAACTGTATGAATTCTATTATTTTAATGTATATGTTAACATTTATTTATACTTTGATGAATGCGAGCAGCTGTTTGAATGAATGCAGGACAGGGGGTTAAAACAGTTTTGAATGAATGCGTTGAAAGCTTTCAACGCATTCATTCAAAATCATTTCAACCGAGGTTAAATCGGTTTTTGGATCGATTGGATGTGAATTGATATTAGTTCTGCGACGAGTTTTGGACAGGTTATTTGACTTGCAATTTTTTTTTTTGCAAAGTCAGGTTTTGCGACCGCGATATACAGTCGCTAAATAAAACAAAGCGGTCACTAATTTTAATATTTAAAAAAATTAAATTATTTAGCGACCGACATTTGCAGTCGCTAACTTAAATAAGTGCGGTCGCTAAATATATAATATAATTTAATAAAAAATATTAAAAAAAGAAAAATTTTAAATTAAATAATATTTAGCGACCGCCTTATGCAGTCGCTAAATATAGTCAACGCGGTCGCTAAATTTAGCGACCGAATTTTAAATGCGGTCGCTAAAATTTAGCGACCTGGGCTATAGCGACCGTTTTAGCGACCGTCCTAATGCGGTCGCTAAAACCCTTTAACGACCGCGTTGCCACCTTTAGTGACCGCTAGTCGCGGTCGCTAAAGGCACTGTTTCTTGTAGTAATAGAAGTACTTAATTCGGTCAGAAGCGAAGCTACCTCAACCAGAATTTCTTTGCGCTAATCGGAATCAAACCCCTCTTAGTTGTACTCCATCAGCAGTTTTAGCCATCGGTTTCTCAATCACGATGCTCCAAATTTTTGTCTCGCCCCTTTGCACTTTTTAGACTCCTGTCACCTTCAATCACTGAATCAATCTACAAAATTCCTCCCATATTCTCTCCTCTGATGTCCCTCTTTCCCCTTCTCTTTTCGGTACCCATTTTCCTCCCAACTTCCCTCCCTTTTTTCCTCTGACTTTCAAAAGTCAGAAGATTCAAATTATAGATATTTACCCTTTAACCCCATATATTAGTTTTTTCCAATCAAAAGTCACCCATTAGTTATTACTCTATCGCCCCTAACCTTAATATATTACAATTTGGACACTTAATTTTGTAGTAGTAACTAACTATAAATATAAACATGAACAAACAAGAATAATAATGGTAACTATTTGGTTAATGTTGGATATTACATTCTCCCCACCTTAAATAATTTTTCCATCAAAATTTAACTTGCCTAAGTATTGAATAGATGAGGATAGACATTTTGCTCGGTATTCTCTGGCTCCCAAGTAGCCCCCTTTGAGTTGTGGTTCCTCCATAAAACTTTTACCGATGGTATGACTTTGGTCCGAAGAACTTGATCACACCTGTCTAATATCTCCACTGGCACTTTGTCATATCTCAAATCTATATAAATATCATCGAGACGATGCTGCAACACATGAAGGGATCATGAATGTACTTCCTCAAAATTGACATGTGGAAAACATTGTGGACATGAGACTAATCAGGAGGCAATGCCAGATGATAAGCTACTAGTTCAATCCTTTCAAGAATCTCACATGGAGCGACATATCTAGGGCTAAGCTTGCCCTTCTTCCTGAAATGCATCATTCCCTTTGAAGGAAAAACTCTCAGAAAATCTAGACTGCCTATAATGAACTCCAAATGCGTATGTTTATAGGCATATGCGTGTGGTGCGTCTCGTGATACTCTCATACGTGATCTAATCAGATCAACTTTTCCATAGGTCACCTTGACTAACTTTGGGCCAATCAGTTGATCCTCATCAACCTCGATCCAGCATAACGAAGTCCTACATCTCCAACCATACAAAGCCTTAAAAGCAGCCATTTGGATACTATCCTGATAGTTATTGTTAAATGCAAACTAGACCAACGGCGAACGGGTATTTAGCTACCCTGAAAATCCATAGCACAAGCCCTTAGCATGTCCTTCAATGTCTGAATAATCTTCTTTGACTGACCATCTGTCTAGGGATGAATGGTAGTACTAAATCTTAAGTTAATCCCCATAGCATTCTGAAAACTCTCCCAAAACCTCAAAGTAAAATGCAAATCCTTATCAGACACTATCGAAAAAAGTACTCCATGAATCCTTATGATCAAATCTATATACAACTGGGCCAACTGCTGCACGGTGAAATTGGCTTGAATAGGCAAAAAAGTGTGCCATTTGGTGACCCGATCCACTGCCACCTATATACTATCATAACCCTGAACCGTCTTGGGTAGACCATCCATAAAATCTATAATAATATGCTCCCACTTCCACTCAAGAATTTTTAGTGATTGCACCATTCCTGTTGGCCTTTGATGTTCAGCTTTGATCTGTTAACACACCAAACATCAAGACTCAATTGCATTACATCTCTCTTCATTCCCGACCACTAGAAATGTTTTCAAAGGTCATGATATGCACCAAAAAATACAAATATGAGCCCCAAATAACAATAATTGTCTTATTTCCTCATCAGTGGGGACACACAATTGACTGCCAAACCATAATACTCCCTCAACCTTCTTCTTGTTTACAATACCTTCTATGATTTTGACGAAATCAGTGTTGCCCATCTGAGTCATCTTAGTCCTCCTAATCAATGTGGCTGAACTTGCATAGCTGCTGACACTACACCGTACCCGGACATCTGATCTCGAGGTCCAATTATTTTTCCCCTTGAAGAACCGAGACTGTCTCGTAATCAATGCTGCTAGATTCTCGGTATTCTTCCCACTAAGAACATCGACCACTACATTTGCCATACCAGGATGACCGGGAATCGAGCAGTAGTAATCCTTCAAAAGCTCTAACTATCTGTGTTGCCTCATATTAAGCTCCTTCTGAGTAAAGATGTACTTGAGACATTTATGGTCTGTGTAGATCTCATTAGTCTTTCCATATAAATGATGCCTCCACAGCTTCACAACAAAGATAACCGCTGCCAACTCTAAATCATAGGTATAATTATCGCTCATGATTCGTTAACTGCCTTGATGCATAGGCAATGGCCTTCCCATGTTGCATCAAAACACAAATAAGGCCTCTACTAGAGGCATAACTGCATATTACAAACCCTCATAAACCTGACGGCAATGTCAATACTGGCACCATCACCATTCTCTGCTTGAGCTTCTAAAAGTTGGACTCACAATCATCAGTCCAAACAAACTGCACATTCTTGTGCGTCAACGTCCCTCTGTGAATCATCCATAACAACCTCTAGAAAATACATACCTCTTTCACTGAGCTAGGCCTCTACCATTCGGTCACTGTCTTAATCTTCCATGGGTCCACAGAAGTACCGGTGTCTAAGGAACCCAACCCACTGAAGCCAAAACTCACACTTCGAGAGCTTCGCATACAGCTTGTAGCCTCCTAGTCACTGAGACACAAGTCTTCAATGCTCCTTATGTACCTCCCCAGACTTCAAGTACACCAGAATATCATTAATGAATATGATGTCAAACTGTTCCAAATAATCCTTGAATACCACGTTCATCAAATCCATGAACGCTGCTAGGGCATTCGTCAAACCAAAAGGTATGACAAGAAACTTGTAATGTCCATAGTGTTCTGAAAGCTAACTTCGGGACATGCTCATCTTTAAATTTCAACTGATTATACTCGAACCTCATATCAATCTTTGAAAAATAAGAAGCACCCTAAAGCTAGTCAAACAAAACATAGATGCGGGGCAATGGACACTTGTTACTGATCGTGATCTTGTTTAACTCTCTGTAGTCGATACAGAGTCTTATAGTACCATCCTTCTTCTTCACAAACAGGACCAGGACACCCAATGAGGATACACTGGAACGTACGAGTCCCGATCAAGCAACTCTTGCAATTACTCATTTATCTCAGCTGGAGCCATACAAAATAGAGCTTTAAAAATAGGCTCCACACCGGGAACAAGATTGATTACGAACTTTGTCTTGTGATAGATATGCTCTCCTGGTATCTCCTCATGAAAAACTTCTAGAAACTGCTCTACCACAGGGATAGATAACCATTAGACCACTCTGATGTGTATCAGTGATATGTGCAATATGCCCATGCCAACCCCGACGAAGTAACCATTGTGCTTTGATGCCGGAAAAATACTAACCAACCCACATGGTTTTGAACTGCGATAAACAAACTCGGACTGACTCGGAATACCAAAATGAACTAATTTTTTTTGTGATAATCCATAGTTGCATGATTAGAGGATAACAAATCCATGGCCAATATGCTATCAAAGTCCATAAGAGCTAATGGGATGAGATCCACAGAAAGGTCTCTATCCCCAATACAAAATGTACAATGATAAAGAATAGTAGAAACTATCAAAGACTCTCCCATTGGAGTATCTGTCGTAAGGTCAGTCTCTAAGGGATGGGTTTTCACCTTCAACCACCGTATAAACGTAAGGGATACAAAGGAATATGATGTCCCAAAATCAAAAAATATGTGAGCATATAATGAATTAACCGGAAGTGCACCTGACACCACGTCATTGAATGGCGCAGCATCCTAAGCAGACATTGTAAGAAGAAGGGATGATGTCCTGGGCCTTTACCACTACTGAGCTTGAGCCTGCATAGTCAACTTCTATCCTCTCATATGAGGAGCAGTGCTCGCTAGTGCACTAGCTGTAAGAGCGGAGTGGAAAGCTGACTGATTCTCTCTAGTGGATGGACAGTCTCGAACCTTATGCTCTATATTGCCACACTTAAAACATCCTCCATTAAGTTTGAGAAGCTGACCTGATACCCTAACATGCATTCTATGTAAATTGAAACTCAAAGCTCTAAGGTGGTTTGAATCCAGTTCTCTAAGCTAGTCTAGCTCATGTGCCCCTCTCAACTTCGTACTCTGCCCTAGTCGAACCTTGAAGCTTTGCGCATCTCACACCCTGTTACTTTTTGGATTTATTTAAAATCTTTAGGAGCAAATATATATATATATATATATATATATATTATTTTAACGTCGATATTTTAATCACCATTTTTAGCGACGAATTTATTTTCTTAACACCGGTATACTTTTAGCGACAATTAAATTTCTTTTAGCATTGATATATAAGTAGCGACTTTTAGTGACAAATAGTGAAGGGGTCATGTGGTAAACATATTAAAAATTTTCTAGCACGGAAAATATATCATGAATATTACTGTGGGCCTCTTTGATAATAAGAAAAAGGTTTCTATAAAAAAAAATGGGAATAACTAAAGAATTTAAGGGGGGGTTTTGGTTATGAACCAAACTAGGGTTATCATATATGTTATATTAGGATAGAGAGCAGCCGTCAACACCATTAGACCCATCTGAAAAGTGATCTCGAGGGAGTACGAGAGAGGTTTAGGGAAGAGAAAAAGAAGAGATCGAAGAGGTTTCTTTTTACCGCCTTTATTAGTTAATGGTTTATAGCATAAAAAGGGTACGGGCTTGAGAGAGAAACCATGAGAATTTGGTGAGTTTAGGGCTGCCGTAGTCCTAGTTTATGAGTGTAAATTGTATATGTGTTTGTGTGTGAGAAGTGGGTGAATACATGAATGTATGACTGGTTGTGTATTGTGTCTATGGGTGTTTGGGAGAGAAAGAGAGGACTGCTGTTAATGCAGTCTGCATTGTGGGTGGGTGTGTCGTTGAGTGATGTGTGTTTATGTGTATGGGTGAGGAGTACATGAGTGGGTTTGGTAAGAGAGAAGAGAGAGATGGGAGACCCACTGCCGTGAGGCAGTAGGTGCGAGAAGTGCAAAACAAGTTGGCCATTGAGTGCGTAATTGTGTGTGTCTGAGTTTGATGAAAGAAAAATAACCTAGAGGGTCGTGGGATTTGGGAACAGAATTATGGGCTTACAAATGTAGTGAGAAAGAGAGAGTAGAAGCTGGGTAGCCATGCGCTGCCGTGGTGCAACCTGTAAACAAGCACCACTAGATTTTCAAGTTCCTAATTAGAGAGTATTTGGAGTATTAGATACTGCAAAAGCAAATGCGCACTCCAGGATTAAAGAGTTGGCTCCTAGTAAAATTATGAAGAGAATGAAGGTCAAGGAGTTCGGTGCCGAAAGCGGGGCAGTACATGCAGAGAGATATGCAAGGGAATACCAGTTATCAGATGATGTAGTGGGGCATATGACTGCAAAGACGTGACACAGGAGAGTTAATCTAGGTTAGGGGAGGTAAATGAACAAGAAGACTTACCGAAGCGCTGAGCAATCTCTTTTGAATGGATCTGGGTATTGTGTTTTGGTGAGTTCAAAGTAAAGTAGATGCAAAAAAAAAAAAAAGAGAAGTGGAACAAGACCCACTGCCGCTCGACAATGGGCATGGAAGGTGAATGTGTGAGGTTTTGTTCCGTGTGTTAGTGTGTGCATGCAATTGTGTAAGTGTTTGTAAGTGCAAAAACCTGAGTGAGTGAGGTTTACAAGAGAGTGTGTGTTCACATATATGCGTGCAGTGTGTGTGTGTGTGTGTATATATATATATTGTGTGAGTGATATTGAGTGAGCATGTGGGTGTTGGGGTGTTGGAGATATAAAGAAGAGGGAGAAGATAGTGGAGTAAGCTGTGATGTGAGTGAACCTGTGTACGTACAGAAAATGGTGGGTGTAGCAGTGAGTGCATTGTGTGTTTATTTTTGGGTGAAGTGGGTTTATGAGAAGGGATGAGAGAAGGTGGGAAATGCACGGTGGTATTTGAGCAAGAAGAAGCCTCACGGCAGTGGCTGTGCTATGACTGAGTGGATGCTAGTGAAGATGAGAAGTCTTGCAAGTGGAATGTATAGTGAAATGTATAAGGGTGAGTGTATGTGTGTGGTGTGGGTGTTATAGTTTGTGAAATGTGAAGTGTGGGTGTCTGAGAGACAAGAGGGGCAGGTTAGTGCTGTGTGTGTACTTAGGTGTGTAAAATGTGAGTGTATTGTGTGTAATGTAAAATAATGAGTGTGGGATATATATGTGTAAGTGGTTTGAGTGTGTGTGTGTGTGTATGAAGGTGTAGATTTACTATGTTAATGGAGTGAATTGTAATGGGCTAATGGTGAAAGGGAAGCTGCATGAACAGTAACTGTGTGATTTGGGTTTGGACAGGAGAAGAAGATAATGAACAGCAGCTGTGTTCTGCGTGAACAGTACTCTGTGCTTGCACAGTTCTTGTCAAAAAATGTTGAAAATTTACAGGAAGGTGTAGATTTACTATGTTAATGGAGTGTTTGTATGAAGGTGTAGATTTACTATGTTAATAGAGTGAATTGTAATGTGCTAAGGGTGAAAGGGAAGCTGCATGAACAGTAGCTGTGTGATCTGGGTTTGGACAGGAAAAGAAGATAATGAACATCAGTTGTGTTCTGCGTGACTCTCTATGCTTGCACAGTTCTATCACATGGCTGTTGGACATCATGCACTTATCAAAAAATGTTGAAAATTTACAGGAAGAATTTTAGCACATTATTAGAATTACTGTGAACTTTTCATAATTGTCTGAGATTGTATGAATTTTAAGTATTTTCTATCATTTTAAATTTGTAAAATTCTTTTGGAGCCATTAAACCCTGAAAATGTTTTGGAAAAAATTATAATAATGTCTTTATGGTATAAATAAGACTCAGTTTGAATTTGATGATTTTTAGAGTTGATTTGCTATAGTTTTTGTATCACATTATTTTTAGAAAAACAAATAATTTAAAAATAGTTTTGATACCTTTTAAATTATGAATTTAATTTTAGAAATTTTATACATATTCTAAAGTTAATACAAAAATTATGGGGCGTTATTTTCCGATAGAAGTAATTATGGCTATTTATGGATTTTATTACATTTAAATAAATTATTTTTAAATTTAAAAATATTCAAAAATTCATAAAATTCATATTTTAACTTGTTATGCTATTCTAAGCTAGAAAAGAGTTTTTTAATAATTTAGTTTGACTTTGGGATATCGTTACGCGTTAGGATGTGTATAGAATTTTCAGTTAAGCTGGTCTTGTGCGAGTTCCGCTTCGAGTCGCGCGATTTTGGGGTTAAAAGTGAGCACGTGGTGGGTAATTGATATTAGATTTATAGTATTGTAGTATAAATTATGTTCTAAACATTGGATTGCCAATTTAGGTTAATTCAAAGATTTTTGGATCGAGGTTGATTAGCTTTGCGTAGCTTGGACCGAGGTATCGAATTTCATCCGAACCCTCTTTCATTTCTCTGAATTCAAGTGTTTTATTATGACAGCTTTACAAACTTCATTGAGCTTTATGATTGATATGAAAATATTTTCAATTGCCGTGAAACTCTAAGTTGAGCCTTATAGCGATCGTTTGAAACTATTTATTATCATTCTATTTTATTTAATTCAATCATTGTAAAAATATTTGAATTATTTTTAAATTCCTTGAATATTGACATGAGTTAGTAAACCTGAGAGTTATAAGGATGGTCTGTCGGATGAGTTAAACTAGTACCTAAATGGACTAGTCAGTGTACATATATATATGTAAATTGTATCGAGCACTGTCGGGGTGGCTTTGCTACGGTGTACTACTGTTATTGGGCTCTTGAAAGCTCACTCTCCTTTGACTTCTTTTCTGCAGGTGATAGTCAGCATTAGGTTGAGGTTGCTAACATGGATTAGGGCCGAGTGAGAGAAATTAAATTAAGTTAGTGTTGATTACTAGAACCCCTGCGTGGGTTGACATTTTTATTTGAAAAATTTTTAACTTAGTTTTGATGTTCCATTTATGATGGTGTATTAGGACTATGATTTCAATTGATGGTTAGTTGCTCCGACAGCTTGTGGCATTATTGTGATCGATCGATTGTTTAACGTTTCGAAAAATTTCGGGATGTTACAGTGCATGTCTAAATCCCAGAGTCGAAGCAGGTTTGAATCCCTAACTCTACCCCATCCTCTGGCCTTAAACACTATATTGTGCTGACTGTGAAAACTGCTAATGCTTGTTAGCCTCTATAAATCTGCCATGTTGGAAAGACTCATGCATGTATTCCTTCTGGCCACCCTGCCTTTGTTGATATATCTTCCTATTGTCAGACTTAGACTGTTCCAAAGCACATGCCAAGTCTACGCATTCCAAATAGCTCGTCATTCTAGTAGAGATAACCCCATCTATCAAGATAAGACTAAGCCCCCACTTAAACTTCCTACATCTATATGCCTCTGTCAACAACATCCTCGCTGCAAATTTAGTGAGACGTAAAAATCTCATCTCGAACTGGTCATGCGGTCGTCTTACATTCTTGAAATTTTACAAAAAGGTTTTTAGGGCAATATTAGAATTATTAATAAATTTTTGTATTTTTCTAAAATTGTTTAATATATTTTTTATATTTTCTACAATTTTAGATTATCTAAAAATTTGTTTTAAGCCTTTAAAATCGATATTAAATTCTAGAAAAATTTTGGTAATTTTCTTATAGAATAAAGAAGTTTTATTTTCATTTTCATGAATTTTAGAGTTGAATTGATACCTTTATCTGTATTGCATTAGAGTTACCAAAATAAATAATTTTAAAATGATTTCGCTGCTTTTTAGATTCTGATTTTAGTTGTTCTATTTCCCTTATATATTGTATAAGAGACTTTGATTTAAGTTAGAATTATTTATGGCTATTTTTGGGCTTTTCTTGTATTTAAAAAATTATTTTAATTAAAAATATTCAAAATTTCACATTTTGACTTTTTATAATATTTTAAGCCATAAAATTGTTTTATTAGAATTTATTATGAATTTTGGGGTATCATTAGGCCTTAAGGAGTGTGCAAGGTTTCTGGTCAGGTTTGACCGTACGTAGGACCCGTTTCAATTTGAGTTGTATTGAAAGTGTTAGAGTGAGCAACATTTTTTAAGAAATTAGCATTGGATTCATTGTGTTACGAGACTAGATTTTATTCTGATAAATAATTTGCCACGTTAGGGGATTTGAACGAGGTTGCTTAGCAGCACGCATAGCTTGGATCGAGATAATGGATTCTATCCGAAACCCCATTTCATCAAAGTGATCTCTTATGTTTTATCCTAATTTTGTTATCGAATTTCATTGAACTTCGATTTTATGATTGTTGTAAATATGTTTTGGAACTGCCCATGAAACTCTATCTTGAACTTTAAAGCGGTCATTTGAATCCTTTAAATACTCATTTGTTTTATTGATTTGATCATTATACAACATTTTGAATTGTGCTTATTTCTTCTGAAAATTGGCATGAATTAATAAATCTGAGGTGTTATAAGGATGGTCTGTTATGTTGGTGTTATATGGATGGTCAATTCTATTTAGGTTGAAACTAGTACATATACTAGTTAGTGTACATATGCATATATAGAGTGTATCTGAGCATTGCGAGGATGGTTTTCTTAACTCATCTTCAATGCCATATGCTTCTGTTTTATTGTATTTGAAATGTTTGACATGTCTACTGAATTAAGGAAATAAGTTGATACTCTTCCCTGTATTTATATCGAGATGCTGAGATTTTATTTAAAATTCTTTTTCAAACTGTCATGTGATTTCAAATGCAAAACTGTGTAATTTGCACTGTTTTTAATCCTTGATCAACCTTACTAGGCTCTCAAAATCTCTCCCTCGTTTGACTTCCCTTCTGCAAGTAACAATTAGCAATATGTTGTCAGAGTAAGGATTAAACCCAAGTAAGAAAATTCGGTTTAAGTGTTAGTATTGCTCATTAGAACCCCTACATGGGTAAATACTGCTTAACTCGCTTTGTAGAGAGTTTAAATTTCTTTTTATTTATCACCATATGTAATACTGAATCTAAAGAATTGTATTGGTTAGAACCTCTGATATAAGTTTTGAACGCTTGTTATTTGAATTAAGGTTTTTTATGTTGTTACATAGTGATTGTTTTAACACTCCGGGAGTTCGGTGTGTTAAATCTCCAAATTTTCGAGGTGTTACACATTTGGCTAGTTGTACACCAATTTTTGGCATTAAAATTGGCTTATGCACAGTTTGGGATATCCTTATGAAGGTGTAAATTGATTATTTTGTGACTTTAATTTTTTTTATTGTGTAGCTAATACATATTTTATAGACTTCATGAAATTTAATCTCTTGGTTTTAACTATCCCATATAAAGTTTTGGGTAATTTGATATTTCTCCTCATTTTTATGTAGTATCATTAAATTGTTGTATTTTTGCTTATTTGAGACTTATATCGATTTGTGGCTGCTAGTACAATGTGTATATTCGCTCTTTTTTAACTACCGGATACTTGAAATTTGTTCATATATGTTGCATTTTGCTTACATGGTTTCTTTGTTATTTGAGACTTATTCAAATCTGGAGCTAATAATATGGCCTTTGTCTAATCATATCTATGCCAATTACATCAAATTACTTTGTATATTCCCATTATATTATCTTGAAATTCATATTTTCTAATCTTGTTTACAAATTACTGCTAATTACTTCATTCTGTTTTTGTATTTTCACTATAATAAATGTGCTGACTTTTATACTCGATGATAATTCTACTTTTGCAACATGCACATTGAAAAAAAAACCTACAAATATAGTATGTATGAAGTTATAATGCTCTTTCTAATCTAATACTTTTAAAAAAAATTCTAACATGTAGTAAATCTGGAGACCAAATTTCTATAAGATGGGTTGGATGTAAGGTCCCGATTCTAATTAGCTTCTAATCATTTTATTAAGGTTAAGCAAATTTTAATTTGATTGATATATTTTATTTACATTACGATATAAAATAAATGTTGAAATTCAATTATGGGCCAAGATGTAATTATGCAAAACTTTAGGAATCTACAAATATAAAATAAATGAATCAGTGGCATGTGAGGGTGTGGGAGTGTGTTGCTTCTTTGTTTGCCACCAACTTTTTGGTGGTGAGTAATCAAAGGAAAACAATCAAAAATGAAAAGAGAAGTTAAGTGGATTAGCTATAAAGAAAAGAGAGAGTACGAATGCCGACTTTGTTCCTTCGGCAATATGAGTTAGGAAAAAGGAGACATAATAGAAAGCAAGACAAAGAAGGAGAAAGAAAACAGAGATTAGGAAGTTGGGTCGCAAGGCCGTGAGATGAGAGATGGAGAATTAGAAAGAGAGTGGCAACTACGAAGGGGTGGAGAATGATAAGAGCGTATAGAAAGAAAGGAAATCAAAGTGAGAGGATTAGAGAAGGGGAAGCTGTGCAAGTATAAGAAAATAAAGGAAGTGATTCCAAAAGTTAGTCACTAATTGTTCTTATAATTCGATTTGGGAAAATTCATGTATTTAGGTAGGAGAGCTATACCTCTATTTAGTTATGCACATTTTTATGTTGTCACATTACTTGGATTTAAATTATGTTCGTAAGTTCTTTGTTAAGTATAAGTAATATGACTTTGTAAGTAACATGTTAGTGATAAGTTATACCGTAATCTACGTGACTTATATGCACTGTTGTATGCTTAGCGTGATTAATGCACAATAATGCATATCATCCTTAATTATGTATTTTAGAGTAATTATTTTACGACCTATTGCATTTATATATTCACCAAATATACTATACGTTGTAAATTATGATTATATGTTTGGATGCTAGATTTGTAAGTAATTCTATGGATTTAACTATATAATTATTGATCCGTATGCATGCTTGGTTGCTTGTTGCATGGGTGCTTATATGATTTGAATGCATTTGAAATATGTTAAGTCTACCTCGTATTCTTATTTGCATATTTGGAAAATATGGGCTTAATTGGACCACACAATATGTGTGAACGATTTGAGTTGGTCAAATAAGTTTTGCCATGACACATGCTTATTTGATTTTATGTGATGTGATATGATAATTGTGCATTCATATGCGTTTATGTGAGTGAGTGCCTGGAAGTGACGTCGGGGGATGAAGGACGGCAAATTGAGTTATATGGCAATGGGATAAATATTGAGTTTATTCAGCAGATCGACCTCCTAGGGGTATAAGTTGCATGTGACATGTACCGACGCCCCTTTGGGGTTTATGTTGTCATGCTTTGTGAGGTTCAGGCTTTAATCAGTAATCGACTGAGTTTGATCATCTCAGACTTTAAAATGATTGGTCTAACACTTCACAGAGGGAAGGACTGTAGGCGAGCGAGTATGTGATATGTGATTATTGATGGTTGGGAAAACAATGGCTATGCCTAATAGATCCAACATCGGCATCGTTCAATATGATTTATGATATGATTGTCTCACTCAACATATAATCATAGGCCACACATAAGTGCACGCTAAACTAATGACTATATAGGATGCTTGATTATGGTTATGATTATGATATTGATTGCTTATATCAAACATTTGTCCTCAGCTGATATGGGATAGTTGAGGATGCACGGTTGATCAACATGTGATGTGTTAATGTGCTTACTTGTGCTATGTTCAGGATACACTACAAGAAAAAGGCTTTTAGCGATGGGAAAATTCGTTGCTAAAAGCCTAAAATTCGTCACTAAATGTTTTAGCGACGGATTTACCGTCGCTAAAAGTCCCTCGTATAAATGCCCGTCACTAATAGTTTGGCGACGGAATTTTCAAATCCGTCGTGTAATATTTAAGTTTTTGCGACGAATTTATTTATTAATTAGCGACGGAATATCCGTCTCTAATTATATTTTAAGTATTTTAATTTAATTTTTTTTGTTACATTAGCGACGGAATAAATATTTTAGCGACAGAATATTCCGTTACGAAATGTCTAATTTAGCGACAGAATAATCCGTCGCTAAACACGGATAGTAATAAAAAAAACTTTTAGCGACGGATATAATCTGTCGCCAAAAGTCAAAAAATTTTTAAAATATTTTTTTTATTTTTCTAATGCCCAAACCTGTAATAAAAAAATCAATCCTCAACAACAACGCGCAATAATCAATACACAAAGAAATATGTAAAATTAATCATAAAAAGACTCATTATGTACAAGCTGAGAATCGGATACAGCTGGTTAGGGGAGGGGAGAAGAGTACAAGCCGGGCGTGGGGTCCGGGGGGAAGCTGGGACCAGGCATGAGAAGAGGCTCATCAGGGATTGTCGAGTCCCAGATCTGGATCCTGCTGATTCGGGGCCGGCTTGGCATGTCCAGCTGCGGTACCCTGCTGATCCTGCTCCCTGATCATCCTCAACACCATCGTAGCAATGCTCGTGATCTCCTCATCGTCCAACGGATGCTGAGGAGCCGGTGTCTGTGGAGGGGCAGTGGGGGTGAGGACGCTCCTATCACGGCACGAGCAGTCCGACTAGGCAGGCCGCGTATGCGGCCTTTCGGCCGATTGATGACCTCCGACGTATCCAGCCATCGCTTCAACGCCCCAGTACTCGCACCCGTACTAGTGGACGCTGATGGCTATCCGGACTGCTCCTCGGACCCCCTAAGTTGTTCATACGAGGCCTGCAAAAAATAGTGATATAAAGATATGTTAGGGCATTAATTAACGCAACAGACATTGAGGATAGAAAGACAAAAAAATTAACAACTTAAACAAATTGACTCACATCGATCCGCCGGGCAATATCTGAAATATAGTCGCCTACTCGGTGTCCCTCGTCCTTGCCCTTCTTCTGCACGTGCGTCTGATTATACGTCAGAGCTACGACCTCATCATCCTCCAGATCTCGGTGCTCGATCGCATTCTTGTGTCGGACGATGTCATGTGGCACTGACCCCCCCGTGTGCGTCGGATCTTTGTTCTGTCTATTCTCAGCCCCGCACTTACTCTTGGCGTCCCAACCTGGATCCACAGCCCACCGATCTATCATCGCCGTCCATACAGTCGGAGATATCCAATGTGGGGGATATCTCATTATCTCCGTCATTGGGGCACCCTCGGGCAGCATCTTCTTTGCCCTGTCCCTTGCGTCGTGGAGCCATCAGCTGTAATTTTTGCCGATGTAAGCAAAGAAGGCCTGCTGCCCCAGTGCCTGTTGCTCTGGTGAGCCAAACATGAACCCCTCCTGTAAGGCATTCCATAACACAAATTAACTACAGAAAACAAACTCTAATTAAACAAATACTATCGCTGAAAAAAATACTTCACCGTACCTGCCACTCCTCCCATAGGGACTCCCTCACAGCGAGATCCCAGTCCTTCCAGTACAGGCGTGGCTCGAAGAATCGGCCCTTCACAAGAATGCCGATCTTCGTCCTCCCCTGATTCTCCAGGATCCTGCCAAAGAAGTAAATAAATAAATTAATACAGTTCAAATATAAATTAACACCCCCAAAATTTTAAATATAAGGCATGATGTGATATTTTTTTTACTTACAGGCCCTCCTGGGTGAGCGTAACTCTCTGTTTACGCTGGGAGTCGATGCGTACCCCGCGTGTCGGACCACGGCCTCGTCGAGATCCTACAAAACACCAACAGTAATACAGTTCAAATATACTTTAAAAATGTACTAAACACCGTTATCAACTATACCTGCGGTAGAACCCACGGAAGAAGGAGAATCAACACGCGTGTGGGATGAATCTGCGTCGGGCTGGGGCTGGAGCTGGAGCTGGGGCCCCATCTGCTGTACATGATCACTCTGTGCCTCGTCATCAGTGGGAAATGACGAGGTGGGACCCACAGGGGAGGAAGCAGCTCGGCGTCCAACCCGGCCACGAATAGCCCGTATCCTATCCATATCTGACTTCGTATAGATAATTGGACTGATTGGTGTTAATTAGGATCAATTTGGAGTAATTACAGCTGATTAATTTTCATTGGGTTCTTAGGGTAAATTAAAACTAATTAGGCTCGTTAGAGCTAATTAGGGTTAATTGGGTTTATTAGGGTTAATCGGGACTAATTAGGGCTAATTATAGCCAGTGCTGGAGCAACGAAGAGATTCTAAAGGGTGCTAAAAATGTCGCGTTAACCTAATTAACCTAAATTCAACAACCAACCATTCAACTAATTCACAGATATCTCAATCCAATTGGGTCACATCCTCCGTTAACAATCTCAATTCTCAAATTCTTAATGCACAGTCAACAATCTCAATTCCCAATACCTCATATAGGGTGTCGGTATGGTGTCCGACATCTCCGGACACGTCTGAAGACATTGATTTATTTTTTAAATGCCGGACGTCGTGTCCATCACCCCCTAAAGAGGTGTCGGACACCTCTTGAAGAAGTGTCCACAAGTATAAAGCCAAATTGTGACATTTCGGTGTCGGTGTCGATCAGACGCGGTGTCCGTGACCTACCGACACCTCGACACCTCATCGACACATCCAGAAACATGTCGAACACCTCCAGAAATGTGTCGGACACCTCCGGACACGTGTCCAACACCTACCAACACGTACGGACACCTCCGGACACGTCCGAAGTCATTGATTTATTTTTTAAATGCCGGACAACGTGTCCGTCACCCCTTCAAGAGGTGTCCACACATATAAAGAAAAAATGTAACATTTTTCGGTGTCGGTGTCGATCGGACGGGGTGTCCGTGACCTACCGACACCTCAACACCTCATCGACACATCCGGACACGTGTCGAACATCTCCGGACACGTGTCCGACACCTCATATAGGGTGTTCGAAGACATTGATTTATTTTTTAATTGCCGGACAGTCGGACACGGTGCCGGACACCCATTGAAGAGGTGTCAGACACCCATTGAAGAGGTGTCCACAAGTATAAAGCTAAAATATGTTGTTTCGATGTCAGCGTCGATAGGACGCGGTGTCCATGTCTGTGCTACCAAATGGGGATCTCAATCCAATTGAGTCCCATCCTTCGTCAACAATCTCAATTCTCAAATGCTCAATGCAATAAAAATCACACATTCAATCCAATTAGGTCCCATCCTGCACCAACAATCTCAATATCTCAAATTCTCAATGCACAATTAACAATCTAAAATCATCAATTAACAACCTAAAATCATCAATTAATAATCTCATTTACTTCAAATGCACAGCTAATAACCTAAAATCATCTATCGATTGGATTAGGACATTCAATTTAGGGTTCAATTAGGGGTTCAAATAGTTTAATTTAGGGTTCGGTTCAATTAGGGGTTCAAGTAGTTTAATTAGGGTTCGATTACATCAATTTAGGGTTCAATTATAGTTCAATTTAGTGGTCAGTTGAATTGGGGCATTCAATTAGGGGGTTCAATAAGTTCAATTTAGGGTTCGGTTGGATTAGGGCATTCAATTTAAGGTTCAATTAGGGATTCAATTAGTTTAATTTAGGGTTCAATTCGATTAAGGCATTCAATTTAGGGTTTAATTAGGATTCAATTACTTCAATTTAGGGTTTAATTAGGGGGTTCTATTAGTTCAATTTAGGGTTTGATTGAATTGGGGCATTCAATTTAGGGTTCAATTTAGGGTTCGATTGGATTAGGGCATTCAATTTAGGGTTCAATTTCGGGTTCGACCCTGGATTAGGGCATTCAATTTAGGGTTTAATTAGGGTTTAATTACTTCAATTTAGGGTTCAATTATGGTTCAATAAGTTCAATTTAGGGTTCGGTCGGATTAGGGCATTCAATTCAGGATTCAATTAGGGGTGCAATTTAGGGTTCAGTTGGATTAGGGCATTCAATTCAGGGTTCAAATAGGGATTCAATTTAGGGTTCGGTTGGATTAGGGCATTCAAGTTAGGGTTCAATTAGTTTAATTTAGGGTTTGATTCGATTAGGGCATTCAATTTAGGGTTTAATTAGGGTTCAATTACTTCAATTTAGGGTTCAATTAGGCCAAATGCTTCATAATCAACAAATTCAGAAGACAAAATAATGGCCAAACGTCCAAATTAACAACAACATAAGATTATACATGGCAGAGAAGACAAATTCGAATATGGCCAAATGTTTGATAATCAACTTTGAAAAATAAACAACAAGATTAATTTAGGGCAATTGACATACAGATCTCGAGTTGGGTACGACGACGGTAGCGTTTGTGGTGCGTTGGCAGTGGTGGGCTGGGTCGTCGTAGAGAGGGGTCGCTGGAGGTGGGTCACCGTAGAGAGGGGTGAGAGAAGAATTTCGAAGAGAAAAACGGTGAGAGAGAAACAAACCCGATGTGGGTTTATATCGAGGATCTTTAGCGACGGAATAATACCGTCACTAAAAATTCGTCGGTGAAGGTCTGACTTTTACCGACGGACTTTTTAGCGACGGTTTTATTCCGTCGTTTAAATAATTTAAAAAACCTTATGAAAATACTAATTTTCTAAAAAAATTTGGGCGACAATAATTCCGTCGCTAAAAGTCCGCGTTAAAAGTCCGTCTGCAAATACTTTTACCGACGATGGCTTTCGTCAGTAATAGTATTAAACGACGGATTTTTAACAACGGGATATTACGTCACTTAAAGGCCTTTTAGTGACGGAATACCTTTCGTCGCTAAAAATCCGTCGCAAAATACATATTTTCTTGTGGTGATATGCTATACATTTAGATGTGTTAATCACGTACAACTATGTCAGGATATCATATATGCTTTGTGTTACACACTCATTATCTACACTCAGTCATGATGTGATTGTATGCTTTGTAAGAGTAGATGTATAGAAATCTTGCTGAGTTGGTGAAACTCACTCGTTACCCTATCACACCTTTTGGCATGGGGCAATTGACAGGTTCTCCCTAGTGGAGCATTATTTTGATATTAGTGGCACCTTCCAATTGATTTGATTTTAAGCGTATTTGAATTGTATTAGTTTATCAAGAGAAGGGTACTTGGTTGTATTGTTTAATTATGAAATATGCTGACTGAAAAGTGTACTTTGAGCGAAATTTTTTTAATTTATCACTTCCACATATGTTTGAAAAATAATAGTAATGCTCTACTTACTTTTTAGATTGGCTTCCTAATGATGTGTTGTGCTTAGTCAAGCCTGTTTCGGGGCGTGACAATTTTGCTAGATCTTAATGACAATTATGAGGTTGTGGTAGTAGAAGAAAGACACTAGAAAAGAAGTCCTTTATAGTCCCTTGCTTAGTCCCCTAGTGGTTTTGTAGGCAATAAATTCTTTTATGGAGATTGTAAGGATCTTACGTCTACATGATTATTGGTCAAACTTAATGCACTAGCGGTACTTTCAAATCTTATTTGTTAATAGAACACCTGTCTGATAATATTATTGACAATGTATGAGAAAACTTATAAAGTGAGGATTTTAGTAGCCAGGTTAATGGTTTAGAACTTAGTGACTTTTAAGAAGTAGGTCAATAGTAAGGCCTGGGGAACCCTTGTCAAGAGTTCAATAGGCCAGGGGCCGGTCAGACCTAGCTCTTGGGCCTAACTATTGGACCGGGTTGTGACACCCCATTCCCCCAGAAAGGTCCTTTTAATGGCTTACTGGAGTGAAAATATTACGAGTATAAACCTCATGTCAATTACTGGATGACATCAAAATATACTGAATCACAAATTATATCATCTAATGTACCATGAAAGTTACATTTGAAGTTGTAAGTATAGAATGTTCTTTCGTGTTCAACTAAACTATCATCTGAAGCATCGAGCAAGTGAAAATCAGCTAATGCCCCCAGGCGAGGGTCAACAAAGGAAGGAGGGAAAATTGTGAAGGAGATAACCAAAGCCAAATAAAATATGAAGTCCAGTAACAATGTAATATCACCAAATGGAATCTTAACTACACTATCATAAGATATCTTATATGTTATGCTCAAAAGGAAGACCTTTCTCACTTTGAAGTAACCACTTTCACCAAATCAAGGTCAACTAAATTAAACCCTCTAGTACTCTAAAGCATCACCACCCTGAGGTAAAATTGCATTAACTGCCATAGTCCACTGCAACCTTTGATACTCTCCCTTTTTATTCCAACCTATGTTGGACAAATTTGTAGGTAGGTTTATAATACAAGTGTAAATCAACATTCACCAAGTCATAGGTAAATCTTAAAGCTTCCATAGATTTATGAATTCAGATGCAAAACGAGCAAGCAATGAAAGCAGGTAGCATTACAGCGACCAATCGTAAAAAGATATGATGGGTGTACTTGAGGTGCTACCGACCCAAAGTGGCTGAGTTTGCATTGCCACATTTGACATAAATTCAGAACATGCTCATGCATCAGAAAAGGCAGCAGCCTAGTGCATGAAACTTGCCACTGCTAGGTAAGAAGGGTTAATGTGCACAACTTTCCTTTATTTTTGTGGAAAGGTTGATCACAATTAAGCAACCTTACCACTGTATTAAGGCTCGTTCACACATGAAAAGAGAAAGAATTTGCAAATATTAAATCTTCTTTTGGCTTCTCGCTCTCTTTTCTTAGGCTAAGGGGTCTAACTAAAATGAGGCCTATTTTTAAGTTATTGGATACTTTCCCGAAGTGTAGAAATTTTTTAGCTTGTTCATCTACTGTCTCACAGTTGCATCCATTTTTTTTAATTTAATCTTACTTATCTAAACATCAAAATGCAACTTAAACATGAAGCAAACCATTAATAATAATCATAGTGTATCGCTCATGAAATACATATTTTTGTAGCTCCCCGATACATTAATAAGGACATTGTTAGTTCTTGTTAGACCTCTATTCAATGACAGATAGTCGAGCAATTCAACAAAAGCTCTTGTTTATGGTTACTTCCATACTTGATTACAACATAAATCAATTTAACGACTTGTTAAGCCTTATAACTATTGATTGCGATTGCATTTGCAATTATCAATCTCACCAAAGTTCTGGGTGCAACGGTATTTGGACAACCAAAACGAGTTTGCGGCATCACATAAGCTACATTCAGATGCTAGTAATAAAAATTTCTCAAACTGATTATAAGCAAAGTATGGTTAGATGAACTCATTCTTCAAGAAGCAAATAGTGTAGATCAACAGATCAAACTTACACGTTAAAAAGCATAAGATTTGGATAATGTACTTACTGGCTTTGGCATCTTACATGTTAAACATGAGGAGAACTCGAAGATGAAGGGTATATGATGCCATTGAGAGTTAATGGATTGGTGTACGGATAAAGTGTTGGTGCATCATCAGATGCCTATTGCAATTCATGGTGATGCCTATTGCAATTCATGGTATTGCCATGATTAGCTATTTGAAGTGAAATTTGAGTGTGGAGTTGAGAATCTATGAGTGGTGGTGTTGGTGTTAGTGGACTTTCTGGGAGACTGCATCTATTCTGGGGTTCAGTGAGTTAAGTTAAAAGAAGATAGGGAGTTGATTAGTAGTAAGACTAAGGAATGTTTGTGTCGAGTTTTTCCCTCAATAATACATTTTTAATACTTTATTACCTCTTTACCTCATTTTGAACCTTATTTACATATCTAACCCACTTTTGAAAAACGTGGTTTGAAACCACGTTTTGAAGGGAAGAAAACGTGGTTTGAAACATAAATTTCTTTTGAAAACATATAAAATCTCTGTTTCAAACCACGTTTTCTTCCCTTGAAAACGTGGTTTCAAACCACGTTTTTCAAAAGTGCGTTAGATAAGTAAATAAGATTCAAAAGGGATAAATAGGTAATTAAGTATTAAAAATGGATTATTAAGGGTAAAAACTCTGTCTGTGTCTATAATATTATGTCATTATTTTTCGTTGAAGAGTACATCAAAGACAAAATAAGCTATAATGAGTAATGATGGGGTAGCTAATAAGTAATGATGGGGTACGATCCAAGATGTGACCAATCAAAATAATATTCAAATGCTTTTGTTACCTTAGTGGCATTTTGCAAACACCTTCACACACAAATCTTAGCAAGACCGTAAAAAGTCACTAACTTTATGCTACTAACCAAATTTAACGACGTACTAGTGGTTGGTATTTAAGGATTATAGCCTCCTGCAACAAACGCTTGCAGTTCAAACATTTCCTTTTAGAATTATTAATAATGTGTGTGTGTATATATATATATATTATACTTCCTTTTTTTCCTAGGACAATGAGCGGTACACTTTACAAGTTTGAATTATTAATTGTTAGCTTGTTCGGGATAAGCACACATGGATGCATCAAGACCAATTGTGGTTCTCCCTCATGAAATCAACCGCTTAAAGTCGACTTGGTCAAGTAATCAACCACTTAGGAGGGTCATCACGACCAACATGCAAGCAGAGAAGGAAGTTGAATGACTAACGAGGAGGGTGGCACCCCTACATCAAAGGTAACAGCCTTGAGTCATTCTTAACCATCCCTAACTTTTTAAGTCTTTTGTCTCATGATACTTCATTTAAGATCATCATTATTTTTAGTCATCCATTTTAATTGGTGACTTGTGTTACACTGGCAACCTTGTATCCATCAACAACATTTATTCTCACACATTGGTAACACCACCAATGTGATCTTATTATCAAAATAAGATCTAGCCAAGGTCATGGGACCTTATGTAGGTGTATGCAAGGCATACTATCTCGATTCTTCTCCTGTGACGACCTCTCTAAGGGAATTTGAGAAATGTAGCCTGCAATTAGGGTTGTGTATGAACGGAGTCCGACCCGAACATTAGTGTGTTGGATTACGGTTCGTGTAAAGTTTGGTTGAACAAATTATGCTAGACTTTGTTAAAAGGCCACAAAATTGTTTGCCTTTGGTTGAGTTCATGTCCTTCACACTCATGCTCTGCTCATTCAACTTGTTTAACTATACGAGCAAAAGTCGAGCTCCGAAGCCTAACTTGTGTTCCCGCACTTATTCTGATGAAGTCCCTATATTTTCTCAGATGTTTCAATCCTTCAAGCAATTAAGCAACCTATTCACTGAATCGTAAAGATAAGACATTACACTAAAAAATTGAAATTCTATAAAAGCAAAGCACAATTGATCCAACAATTTAGCAAATTGGCACTATCGATGAAGCATTACGATGCACAACACTCAAAATTCTGCAATCTTTCTTGTCCTTGTTCGGTGAAGACGAAAGGACCGAAAGACACTAGAGAAAACGATCCAATTCGGTAACATCGTCCACTATAGAGTTTTTGTATTTGAGTATTGACATCGAGTTTGATGAAAATTTTAGATTTGGACATAGAACTTTGCAAAATGTATTGGGCTGTTTGAGCTGTTTGCATTTAGGGCAATACTTGAGTCGAGACTAAAATATTGTTAGTCTGTTAATAGTAATAGTTGGAATTGGTCCATATAAGATGCATTATACATATGCAAACACGTGTTACTTCATGTTCGATCCGTTAAGTATACAAAAGAATTTGAACGAGATTTTAGAGAACCAAATGGCTAAGTCTATATACATCTCTATGTACTACCAATTTCAACATGCAGGATATCAAATTGGCATAACTTGCCAGATATCAAGCAAAGTATGTTGTTCACGAACAAGCTCATAACATATATTTGATAAAAGCTCCTTCATGATCTTCTACTAATAAACTTTTTTTAATCATGTATTTTGACAACTCATGTACTTACCAAGCCAAGCTTACGAAGTGTATAACTCAGCTAATTGGGACTCATAACAAAAAAGAGTCTAGATGTGTTTTAAGCAAGTATTAGCTCGTGCAATTTTTGTATATAAGTTTAAGTACTCCAAATTGTTTCCAGAATGGGTTTAAAACTTATTACCCTGAGAGTGACACACATTTGATTTAGCATGTTCGTAAATCATATGCACCACATATACACAATAGTAGTTTGTGATGTTCGACCAAAGATCTTATAATAAAGAAAAAAAAGAATGGCCAGTAAAATTTTTCATAATTGCTCTGTATTTGACTACTTCCCTCTCACAATTCTTGCTAACATGATGCAGAGACCCAAGTTGCTAGTAAGTTAATACAGTTATCCTCTAATAACATTCACATACAATCACCATCAAACTATAAGAGCTAAAAATAAACAAACACTTCTAACTCTAGAGTGCTAGTCTTAATCACATCCCTGCTTGTGTTAGGTGACCCAAACAACCATCTGCACTGGCACGGGAAATAATTGGAGTTGAATAACCATCGGATGTAATAAAGCACGCTATATAATTCTAAAAACAATATGTACTAGTCAATCAATTGATGTGATCGTGACTCAATACCCTGAATAATTAGTAAAACCATTGTATATCCAACTAGCAAGCACTATTGCTTCGGCATCTAGCCTCTGGCATCCACTAGCCGAACTGTATAATAACAGTAACAAGATGTTGCCTATGGACAAATCACTGGGACACTGTTATTGCCACAAGCGCTTAAGCCCATGCCACACAATTAGGTAACATGTCTAAATAAAAGATATATGGATTAATAACCAGTATCTCAAGCAGAACTTTCAAGATAATAGTGTTTAGAAGAATGAGAATGTTAAGAAATTATCACGTTGCATAAAAAGGGTAGTACTACAAAATTCTCCTTTCCTTTAATCATGAAAAAATCACTTTAACAGTTCGTCTAAATCTTTTCTTATGATTCTTCTTCCATTTCCATGTAAATCAAGGCTAGACATTCTTCTCTATTTATCTATGTATTTTGATGTGGAAAAAAATACACCACCATCCAGTGAGTGACACGTGTCCTTATCATAGTAAAACATTGACTATTGGCATGTATGTCTTTTTGAGACAGCTTAAGTCTCTTAGAAGACTCAAGATTCCTCGCCTGGATTGGACTACAATCCTTGTAGAATAAGGAATATAATCCCTCATGATGACTACCTTTGAAGTAACTGTCTCCCAGTAGAAGAATAAAAATCTCTTGTAGCTATCAATAAATACCCTCACAGGTCTAAGATATGTTAGCCAACTTTTACTCCCCATACGCTCTCTTTCTATGTGGAATCCTATTTCTGACTTAAGCATCAGAGGTTCCCCGTCGGAGCGCCACACCCCTATTTGGGTTAGGTCACCCAAACAACCATCTGCACTGGCATGGGAAATAATTGGAGTTGAATAATCATAGCACCATCGGATGTAATAAAGCACGCTACATAATTCTAAAAACAATATTTACTAGTCAATCAATTGATGTGATCGTGACTCAATACCTTGAATAATTAGTAAAACCAACGTATATCCAACTAGCACTATCGCTTCAGCATCTAGCCTCTGGCATCCGTGAGCCGAACTATATAATAACAGTAACAAGATGTTGCCTATGGACAAATCACTGGGACATCGTCATTGCCACAAGCTCTTAAGCCCATGCCACACAATCAGGTAACATGTCCAAATAAAAGATATATGGATCAATAACCAGTATCTCAAGTAGAACTTTCAAGATAATAGTGTTTAGAAGAATGAGAATGTTAAGAAATTATCACGTTGCATAAAAAGGGTAGTACTACGAAATTCTCCTTTCCTTCAACCATGAAAAAATCACTTTAACAGTTCGTCCAGATCATTCCCTATGATTCTTCTTCTATTCCCATGTAAATCAAGGTGAAACATTCTTCTCTATTTATCTATGTGTTTGATACGGAAAAAAAATACACCACCATCTAATGATTGACACGTGTCCCTATCATAGTAAAAAATTGACTAAGGGGATGTTTGTCTTTTTGAGATAGCTTATGTCTCTTAGAAGACTCAAGACTCCTCGTTAGAATGGACTATGATCCTTGTACAATAAGGATTATAATCCCCCATGATGACTACCTCTGAAGTAACTGACTCCCAGTAGGATAATAAAATCATTTGTGGCTCTCTATAAATACCCTCATAGGTCTAAGGTATGTTGGACAACTTTTACTTCCTAATGCTCTCTCTCTCTCTCTCTCTATTTTGAATCCTATTTCTGACTTAAGCACTAGAGGTTCTCCGTCGGAGCCCTACACTGGGGGTTTCTAGTGAGTCATCGTTTACTCTTGTTATGCTCTGTAGGTCTACTCGCTTGCATGTCCAGTTCAACCAATGCTCGTTCAGTCCCGATCAATTTTTGGCCACATGATTATGGCACTATCCGTGGGACCGACTAGCCAAGCAGATCTTAAAGCAAACACCTTACCAACGGTGCCCACAGGCTTAGTGTGCCATCATTGGTCATCGACGGCGTCTCTCGGCGTGGTCATGTTTCGTCCAGCCATGCAAGGCTATCACCGCATAGTTCAAATTAAAAGCGGAAAGAGAAGGGTTTTTATCATGGCCATGTACAACTAACTACCAATCGTACGATGATGTTTCGGCCGGTGGAACTACATCGTGCACATCGACGATTACGTCCACTGCCAAGGTCTTTTGTCGGCAATTAAATCTAGCTGTCGATGCCATAATCTGTTGCCATGCCCTTTGCCTCAACGTCACTAGACATGTTGCGCCGCGAAGACCACCGCTTCAGATGGTGATGCCGTAAAATACTACTGTCTTTGATCAAGCAAGATTTTTTGGCTCCTTTTATTTTTTCTTCTTCATACCTTTTCAGATATTAATCTTTTCTTTTCATGCTTCTTTGATCTCTAAAATTACTTGTAGTATCGATGGAGAACAATCAAGTGAAAATAGATGTGCCAGTCATAAAGTGACAAAATGGTTTCGGATAACCCAGTTAGAGCTACCAAGCAGACAATTGGCATTTTTTGTAATCTCTTGTAGGAAATATATACATACATATATGGGACGCGATCCACTGCCCGCGCAGGCAATTTAGTTTTCTTGCCAATGCTATTTGGCCGTCTATCGTGATTTATGGACGGCTCAGATTAAATGTTCTCCCTCAATAGTGTTAGATAACCATAGTACTTTAATGTATTTGCAATCTAACCTCAAAACTTTTAGAAAAAAATTATTTTATGGACCCTAATACTTTGTCACATACAATATAAACCATAAAGTTATTTCAGGATATAATGCTACTTATAGAGATGATGTTCTTGGTCCTTGAATATACGCTTGCCATGCTTTTCCCGTTACTTTTCAATATCCAAGTTTTTCACCAAGTGGACACACTGCTCGTTGCCTTACGTTTCTCAAAATTGGCTAATGGTTATTATCAAAAACTCTTAAGCTTTCAGGATATTGGTTTCAAAAGTGCATTAGAAAACGTCATACTAAAATCATTACCTCTTTATTTATGCTAGAAATGAAATGTTACATAGGAGCAATAGAAATGAATGGTTCTTTCTATTGTTGCACACACTAATTCATAGCACACTTCGTACTCTTAGACTACTTCACACTCTTACACACTTCCTACTCTCTCAGACTTCCTATGCCCTCTAACTCTTACTTTGACCCATTTTATAGATGAAAGGATCAGGCACATAGGATTCTTCACTAGTGAAATTCTCTATTATTTTTGTAAGGTCATCTTTCCCTTTTATTATGGCAGACATCTTTATTCTCTTTTCCACTTAGCTTTGTCATTTTTCTCTGGCCATTATGTCCATTTTAATCATGCTTATCCCATGGTCCTGCACCTTCTTCTACAGCTCAAAAGTTTGGCTAGGCAAATCAGGATCTTCTTTTTCTCGGCTGTTGAATTGTTCATAGAGTTTGATGTAATATCCCGAAAAATACCGAAAATTAATCGAATCGTGAGTTTGATTAATTAAGGGGTGTTATTTTTATTAAGTAGCAATATGTTGATGATGATTACGTGATAGGTAGCTAAATAAAGGGTTAGTGTGGCCTTGGGGGTTTGTAATTTTGGAAAGTTAAAAATGTAATTTTGGAAAAGATGATAAACGGGATGCATATTTTCATTAAGTAGCATCATTTTGATGATAATGAGGTGTTAGGGGGCTAAAGGAGGGGTTAGGGTGATTTTGGGGTCAAATTGAAAATTTCTAAAGTCGAGGGGTCAAAATGCAATTTTGAAAACTTGAGGGGCTAAAGTGCAAATTTTGAAAGTTGCAAAAGGTGTCACAAATTGGGGAGGAGTCAGCCGAATGGTGGCCATCTCCTAGTAAACTAAGCTGACAAAGTTCATTATATAATAAAATAAAAGGGGGATAAGATTGATGAGATTATAATATAAAAAGGAAAGTTTGGGGTAGAAAATGGAAATAATAGAAACTGAAGAACAACCGATGAACAGTAGCAGCGAAGAAGCAGCGGGAAGAAAAGAAAGAGAAGGAAAAAGAGGAGAAAAAGAAGGGAAGAAGGAGAAGAAGAAAGGGAAAACCTAAACCCATTAGGGTAATTCCTTGATCTTGAACCCTAATTGCGAAAAAAATTTGAGAATTTGATTGAATAATGGGTTAATTACGGCTGAATATATACATGGTGTATATATATGTGCTCTTCGGGTTGCTAGTGGGTATGATTGTGTGTTTAGTTGAATGAATTAGATGTATAAAAGTGTGGTGAGGACATTGTAATGTATTTGGACAATCTAAGACAAAATTAATGAGGAAATCCATGCGTGAGTGTGAGGAGTATGCACCCAGGTACGCAGCTGGTTGAAGGAGGAAGATGATGTGTGTGCACGTGAAGGTGAAGTAGTGTGTGTGTTGATGTGAATAGTGATTGTTTTTGTCACTAAAGGTGCAAATTTAATAATCAGGTTTTAATTTGAATTTTTAAAAATAGTTACGGTCATATTTAGCCAAAGTGCAAAACATAGACCCCAGTTATTTTTAAGAGACCAACATTGTGGAAATATTTCAGATTTTTCTGAGGTCAGGAAGGGGGTGAACGGACGCGGGAAGTTTGAAACTACGGTAAAATTTAAAACATCAAACGAACGCGGTTTTGCGCAAAAATTTAATGAGGACTCTATAATGCTGAGAAGTTCCATTTTCCAAGTTTTCAGGTCATTCCAAAGTCGTTAGCTATTTTTGGCCGAACGAGCTTTTAAGCGCTCGGTCCGGACACCGGTTCGGGATTTTTGGGCGAAAATTTTATAAAATACTTTTTAGCTCAAAAATGAATTCAGGAGGCTTAAAATATTATTTTAAAGCACTTTTGAGATTTTTTAAGGCCAGGAACCCTCAGGGGCATTTTGGTAATTTGTCACCGAAGAGGGGTATTTTGATAATTTTTCCAGTAAAGTTTTCCAAGGGGCTATTTGGGCTGTAAATGATGTAGTACACCCAAAAAGTAGTTTTAAAGCGGTTTTGGGGTGTTGGTGGTGTAGCGGCCATCAGGAGGTATTTTGGTAATTTGCCATGTTGGCGCTAAATTTTTAGAACGCGCATAATTTAGCGTTCGGAGGGGTGGGAAGCGAGGAATAGTGGTGGTATGTGTAAAATGAGGGTTGTTATCGATAATAAGTCAATAAGGCTAGATTAAGGATCCGATTATCGGATCGAATTAACTAGCTGTCGTAAGATGCTATGAACGGTTAAGTGGGAATGGGTAGCATAAGGAGTGCATATATGTTGAATGATAACTAACGAGCATGATATGATTTGACTAGGTGATGCAGCTCGTTGCGATCAGAGATTGCGAGTTGCTTCGGCTATAAGCCAATCAGGTATGGACAATGCGGTTCTATTATGCTAATTCATTATTTCGATTAGCATACTATGTTGATGACGTTTATGTTGGACTCTTGCTGTTATGTCATTGAGACCGGTATACGTATATTTGAATTGTGCTGTTGAGGACTTAGGGTAAAAGAAATTCCCTTAGTCCGCCCTGTTGATAGAATTTAGTGAGGATTATGGGCATCCTAATATGCTATGAGTTGTGTAGGCTTGTTGTGTGGTGGTTGTGAGATGCCGGCAATTATTGATAGCCGATATCTCTTCTCTTTGAGAACACCATCGAGGACTTGTGGCAACTTCTCCCGAGTTCGCCCTATCGTTGAGGATGATGCTGTGGTGATCGTTGCGTTGCTGTTGTGAAATGTCGGCATTTATTGATAACTGACATTTCTTTTATGTAAGAACGCTATTGAGGGCTTGCGACAGATTTCTCCCAAGTCTGCCCTGTTGCTGATGTTACGTTGAACTCATGTTGTTGGGTCTGAACACCGGTTGATCTTCTGATCCAGTATTCCTTGTTGAGCTATGTTGTTGAGGACATAAGGTGGAATAAATTTTTCCTTAGTCCGCCCCGTTGATGATGTCTTGTTGCTTGGCTGTAACGTGGATAGGGAAAGCACTCTAAATGAGTTCCCTGCTTTTTGACAATGTCTCTTTTATTTACTTGAGACTGAGATGAACATCCCGTAAAATGGGACATCAATATGATGAGAATGGCCTATGAATTATGATCACTGGCCAAAGAGGATGAATGTTGCTCGAGCAGAGTCTGTCGTGTCTGGTCGAGTCCTGTATGTTGTGTCCATGTGCATTGCATTTGATTTTCTTTTGATATTGATGATTTTAATGATTTGTATTTCAATGATGTTTGCCTTTACGCCCTTGGATTTCGGGTCTACTTGCATAGTCGGTTAGTCGGTCAATCAGTCCAGTCCATGATGAGGTGGTAGTAATGCTGTTCTGTTGGGCCTTAAAGCCGCTCAGTCTAACGAAAGAAAATTTTTCGTTTGACAAGTTATGTTGATGCTGAAATTTATTGACTACTCTTGATTCATTGCTATCGTTGAGATGATTATTATTCCTCCGAGTTTTTTGAATCATTTGTACACGATATTCCTCTTGTTGTCTTTACTGGGCGATTTGCGCTCATTCCTTATGTTGTATTGTGCAGGCTATAAGGTTGATCAAAGAGAGAAGGGAAGAGAAACAAGTTAGAAAAGTTGAGCAAGGGGATGCGTTGTGTGAGGTAAAGATTGAGCTGTGAGATCGGTTGTTGAGAATCCTACGACTACAGTCGTATATTAGGTTGTAAATATTCATGTTGTTTAGAGACTTGAAAGTCTTCTGCTGCAGTATGATGTGTGTTTGTAAGGAAAATTTTTGTAAGGACGCATTTTGGAGCGTTTATTAATGATATATGAGTATGAGGATGTAGTTGCTCTGTATTTCAACACAGGGTTTTAAGTGTAATTATGGTCGATAACTCAGCCTGGTGACGTCACCTGGGTGTCGCATTTGATTACCTGATCTTAACCTCGTTTGGAGGGCTCTATGGATGCTCTATAGCACTTCAGGATTACTATTCTTCATCCATCACAAAAACATGCTTTTATGGGGTCAGCTACCAAGTTTTCAATGGTTACATGGACACAACTGATTCTTTCGATCTTGCCTTTCTCCGGATTATACCTGTTCCATAGCTCATCCTTATGTGGTCGGTAGAAATTCTTTAACTTTTTATTAGCAAATGGATGTTAGAATTTGGTTTCGCTTTTTCTGCCAATGTTGGCAGTATTTGGACTGTGATAATTTGCCGACTAAATCCGATAACTCCAAGAGCATATCGAATTATAGTTGGGAGACTATCGATGAGTTGCTAATCATCTCGATTTATTTCGAATATGTCTACTAGTCCTTGTTCAATCCATTTAAGATTAACCTTGTCTGATGATAATGTGAGGCTAGGCCATCCATAATCCCAATTCAAGAATGCTTTCTTTTCTGGTTTGCAAAGAATCTCTTCGTGTTCATTCTCCTTTCTGACTAGTTCATTTATTTTTGTATTGATATCAGCTGGGAGCAATGATTCTAGTTCTTCTAGTAATCGAATTCTTTCTTTCTTTTCTTGTAGGATTATCATTCCTTCTTCATCGTTTATATTAAGCATTTTTTCTAAGTGCTTAACATAATCAGTTAATTGACTGAGGGTTCTTCGTAACTCTTTTCGGTAATTTTTCCTCAGATATTTCCAAAGAGATTTTTACGCTCTTCACATAACCTTGGATCATACAACAATTTTGTTTTATTTTCATTGGTTTGTGTTATGATAGCATTTTGCTTTGAAGATTTTTCATCTTCGTCAGTTGCCACTTTTCTTTTTAGATCCTTGTTGTTAAGATAATAATTTTTTATTTTCTTACCCACTTGTTAAGTGTCTTCTGTCGAGGTTTCAGCTTTACTCTCTTTATTCCAATACTTATGCATTGGTTTTAAACGCTCAGTTTTGTATTGTTTGGTTTAAGGGCTTTCGGGTTGGTAGTTCCAACCATCTTTTTCTGCTACTGGGGGGAGGATTTGTAAGTGATAAAAAAATGTCCTTTTTCTTTTTAGGATAAATGACGTAATAGTCAGATTTTCCTGATAATTCTCTCAGTAGATCGGCTTCAGGATCGCCTACTTCATACCTTTCTTTTAAGGCTTTTTGAGTAGTCTTTTTTTGAGTAACAACTTCCTGCATCATAAAGCATAATTCCCTGGTTGCAAGTGCATTTTTAGCTGATGAGATGTATTTTACATCAAAAGTATAATAATTGAACCATTGTTGTCATCGATAAAGTCTTGTTTGACTAACATCTCTTAGGTCTCATTTTAGAAAAGCTTTAAAACACCTATTATCTGTTCTGATAAGAAAGTGTTCTAAAATTTTGAATATGTAAAAAAGATTTTATGCTATGTTTTATAGCTAAAAACTCTTTCTCGTTTATTTGATACCGAGTTTCTGCATCCTTAAAGGTTCCATTCCAGTATCCACACAGTTGTTCTTCAGCTTGATCAGGGGGTTTTGTTTTTAATACTGCATCCCAATAATTTTTGGAAGCGTCAGTTTCTAGAACTAACTTGTCTCCTTGTTTAGGCAAGCTTAATTTTGGTAACGTTTTAACCTGACATTTTATCCACAAAATATTTTGGTCATCTTCATCTTCCCATATCTATCTTTCTTTTCTAAGCTGTTTACTTAAGGCTTCTGTTAGGTTTGATAAATGAGGGATGAATTTTCAAGCATAATTTAACAACTCAATAAACCTTTGAAGTTGCTTTACATCATTGGTTTGTTCTGAAAATAGCTTTATTTTTTCAGCTATGTGATCTTAATGGGCAATTTTTTTACTGTCTTTAATTCTCAATCTAGATAGTTAATAGTGGGTTGTTCTCTTTCACCTTTTTTTTTGGTGATAGTACTAATCCATGATCAATGAATTCTTGTACTATCTTTTTAGATGATTTCTATGTTCTTCTTTGGTTTTTGAGAATACTAATATGTCATTTATGTACACCACACAGTAATCTCCGTACTTTCTAAAAAAGTTATCCATCATTCGCCCTTGCGGTGCGCTAAAAGGCAGTTAATAAAATTGATGATTCTTCCATTTTGATTTGTCAATATTCGCTTTTTAAATCAAACTTTAAGAAAAAGTTGGTTTGCTGGATTTTCTTTATCAGTATATCCTTGTTTGGAATTTTATAGCCATCTTTCACTACTGTTGTGTTTAAAGCTCTATGATCTATGACTAATCTGGATTTTTCTCTAACCTGTTCTGCATGATTTTTTTTACATTGAAAGCCAAACTTGAATGAGGACTCTCACTAAGTCTTATTAACCCTTATTTTAGTATTTCAGAAATCTGTCGTTCAAATTCCTGAACCATCTCAAGACTATATTGCATTGGTTTTACGTTAACCACAGTCTTTATCTTTAAGGGTTAATGTTGCCCAAGGTTTATTCTAACATCTTTTTTATACCAGACTAATTTTAGCAGGTCATTACTAAAATTATTTTCTAACATCTTTTTTATACTGCCAAGACTAAGAATTTCTTTTCCTTATTTGCATTGATAATGTTGGTTATTTCTTTAACCTAACTGTCATTTTCTTTAATTACTTATTCGTTAAGTAATTCTTTCTTGGTTACTTCTTCTTCAAGTAATCTTTTTCATGAGTTTTTTTTATTCTCTTCACCACGCTGGGCTGTATAGAGAGACTCACTTTTGATATGTTTTTGAATTTCTCCTAGTTTTTTGGTTGAAAATCAAATTTATATTGTTAAGCAGTATATTTTAAAAATGAATTTTTTTTACGTTGTATTTCAATATGAAATCCTTCCTGAATAAATGATCGATTTTCAGTTTGTTTGAAGAAAATATTTTCTATTAAAAAATCACCGTCTAAGGAGTCGAATCAGATTAATCACTCTATAATGAACTATTTTTCATTTATGATGACCGGAATATGATAAGCTTCATATTTTGGCTCGAACCCATCGCCATCTGTCATTCACATACTCACGAGTTGATCTGTTTTAATCCATTTTTAAGAGGATAAATTTCTGGTCGTACCAACTGACATAATTTTAGATAGGTAATTATATGTAACAACAAAAACTTTAGATTAAGAAGGTGCTTTCTTTATATGTTGTAGAGATGTATTTGTAATTATTTTGTAAGTAATTTAGATAAAATAGATATATATTGATCTTAAAATGGAATAAACGGAAATATGTGAATTTATAGAGGTGAAAAAAGTATGAAAGGCAATACGCAGGCGCGTCGAAGATGGCTTCGCCGAACAATTTACATCAACCCTCCGATCAAAATCCAACGGTCACTTCCTCAAAGAAAATTCTAGATGCTTCTCGGTCTCCTCCCATACACCTATCCCCCATCCAACGGTGACAAAATCCCCTCAACACAACAAACTCCAATTCCCACCGTCCAACCAATATCACTATAAATCTACTCCTTTATATACAACGCAAAAACCTCAAAGAGGGAGGAACGTAGGAGACCTGAGCAACTTTCTCTCTCTCCTCCCACAACCAAATCGATCGATCTAGCTAGTTAAGCTACGGGTTAGGGTTACGGTTTCGTCTTGTGGTTGTGTATTTGGGGGAAATTAGGATTTCGAGGGCAAGATGTTTGGGAGGGCGCCTAAGAAGAGCGACAACACCAAGTACTACGCGATATTGGGCGTCTCGAAGGACGCGAGCCAGGATGATCTGAAGAAGGCCTATCGTAAGGCAGCCATCAAGAACCATCCGGATAAAGGCGGCGACCCTGAGAAGGTAAAATTCGTCTTGCATAAATTGGGCTGTGTTAAAGTGTGATTTTGTTTTTTTAGGTTTGTCTGGAAATTGATAGATTTGTGATGGGTTAGCTGTAATTGTGTTATGCAAGTCTTCAATCGTTTTTGCTTCTTGTACGTTGTGCCTAAATGATTGTCTCGAGACTGCCGTACTGAACGCATCTATTGTACCTTGGTTAGAGATTGATTGTACTTGGAGTGCTGATAGTTGGAAGTGAGGGATGGTGAATGTACTTGTGATTGAAAGGGAAGAGCTATTAGTAGATAACCCGAGGGAATTGTTTTGAAGGCTGTAACGATGCCGGATTGTGATTTGTTTCTTTGGTTTTTGTAGAAGTTGGTAGATTTGTGATGGGCTTTTCTGCAATTGTACCTTTTGGTGAAATGATTGTACAGGAAGATCTATTTACTGTACCCTTGTGCAGAGTTTGATGGTAATGGAGTTGCCATTAGTAGAAAATAAGGGGTGTTAACTGTACCCAAGTAAAGGGGAGACTTGTTGACACTCCCTTATCCGCTAATGGCGCACCTTGTACAGTATGAAAGAATTCTGTGCTGATAGGGGATATTGATAATGGTTTAAATGAAAAAAAAAATAAAAATTCAGTGGAGTTAAATGTTTTGACTTTGGTGTAACAAGGGAAATTGGGATTGGGTAAACATTGTCGCTGATAATTTAAATGGTTACATAAGTAGCTGCATTTGTTCTCTTGAACTATGCATTTTAGAGAAATAGTTACGTTACGTGGTGGAGAATTTTCGTTGCCTTTTTTGGCAATTGTTTCTTCGTCAAACTCTTTTTGGGACATCGTTGATGGGTGTTTTGGTGTGCGAATGCCAGCAGTACTTGTATAGTTGTTTTGTACGAGAGATACAGGTTGTATATATCACGCAGTGCCATATGTAACTAAGGGTCTTCACTTGTACTTGGATATCTAAGTGCTGGACGTTTCAGTGCAATTATTATTTGAATTTTGTCATTTGCTTCCATTTTGTTATTATGGTTCTAAGAAACAATCTCTTGTAATTTTACTATAAAAAAATTGCCTTTGTAGGGTAATTGTTTTGTTTGGTGATAAGATTCCTGTTTGGTGAGATTCGATAATGATCCAAAGTCTTGCTGTGTTAGTGTTCTTATGTGTTGCAACCGGTTGTGAAAGGGTGGAAATTTGGCGTCTGATTTGCTAGCCTGAATTTTGTTGCAGTTCAAGGAGCTTGCTCAGGCTTATGAGGTTCTCAGTGACCCTGAGAAGCGTGAAATATATGATCAGTATGGTGAGGACGCACTCAAGGAAGGAATGGGCGGTGGCGGCGGCATGCATGACCCATTTGACATATTCTCAAGCTTCTTTGGTGGTGGAAGCCCATTTGGAGGTGATATATTGATTCTTACTCTTTTTTACTCATCAAATTCTCGCGTTGCAGCCTGTGTTGATAAATATGACCACCTGTCAATTCTCCTTAGTGGAACATGCTTTTTGTCATAATGGTGTTTTTACAAGTAAGAAAGGCCTTGTTGCTGACATATTTTCTGCTTTGTGAGTAGGTGGCGGTAGCAGTAGGGGAAGAAGACAGAGGAAGGGAGAAGACGTAGTCCATTCTTTGAAGGTCTCCCTGGAAGACTTGTACAAGGGGACCTCGAAGAAGCTCTCTCTTTCCCGCAATGTGATTTGCTCGAGGTGCAAGGGGTAAGTGCTCTTTAGTACCTTACAGTTCTTATCTAGTGTTTCTGGTGTTCTTTTTATTCAAATGCGCCATGATGTTTATTCATGTGATGGTTATGATTACAGAAAGGGATCGAAATCTGGAGCTTCAATGCAGTGTTCTGGTTGTCAAGGAACTGGTATGAAGGTCTCAATTCGACATCTCGGCCCTTCTATGATCCAGCAAATGCAGCATCCTTGCAATGAATGCAAAGGAACTGGAGAATCTATCAGCGATAGGGACAGGTGCCCTCAGTGCAAGGGTGAGAAAGTCATCCAGGAGAAGAAGGTCTTAGAAGTCCATGTTGAAAAGGGTATGCAGAACGGGCAAAAGATCACGTTCCCTGGCGAGGCTGATGAAGCAGTATGTTACGATAAACTGTAGAAACTTTTGTTGGATCTTCGATGAGAAGAAGGTTGATTGGTTATCATTTTGTTGCTTTGCAGCCTGATACTGTCACAGGGGATATAGTCTTTGTTCTCCAGCAGAAGGAGCACCCAAAGTTCAAGAGAAAGGGTGATGACCTTTTTGTAGAGCACACTTTGGCTCTCACCGAGGCCCTGTGTGGCTTCCAGTTCATACTGACTCATTTGGATGGAAGACAGCTTCTGATTAAATCAAACCCCGGAGAAGTTGTCAAGCCTGGTGAGGATTTTGTATCTTTTGAGTGGCATTCGTCTTTTGACTGTTCGTGATTATTTTGATGTATGGGAAAACATGCAGATCAATTTAAGGCAATCAACGACGAGGGTATGCCCATGTACCAAAGGCCATTCATGAAGGGGAAACTGTACATTCACTTCACCGTTGAGTTCCCAGACTCGTTGAGCCCAGAGCAGGTAAAGGGACTGCAGGCAGTCCTGCCGGCTAAGCCATCAGTGGCTTTGACAGATATGGAGTTGGATGAGTGCGAGGAGACGACACTGCATGATGTAAACATGGAAGAGGAGATGCGTAGGAAGCAGCATGCCCATGCTCAAGAGGCATATGATGAGGATGATGAGATGCCTGGTGGAGCTCAGAGAGTGCAATGTGCCCAGCAGTGATGACTTCTCATTATGATGATTAGTTTTTGGCACTGGCTTAAAAAAGGAGCGTTACATGTACTACATTTGTTAGAACGAGGCTGTTTGTCTGGTTGGGGGGTTTGGAGATGGGAACAGTTTCTGTAATGGGAAACTACTTTTTAAGTTACTGCGATGACAACTTTTGATTGCTATATGTTATCTTGGAATTATTTTCTGGTGGATGCCAGATTTATTTTTAAATGATTATGATGGCTAACGCAGGTCGCAGGACAAGTGGTGAACATTCGAAGTACTTCCCCTACTCCAAGTATTATCTTCTTATTATGTTCTGGTCGGTCTCATCTGGACGTTTGCCCGGGTGCAAAATTACCATGTTTTTGTGTAGGCAGCTAACTTACACTACCGTAGTACTCGCTGTTCTCCTTTTTATGGGGGATCAGGATTCCCTGCAGTAACTATGGGTTACAGCAGGGTTGTCTTCATTGTTTTGAGATGGGGAAGAGAGAGGGGGGAAGCAAACCATGGTTACCCTTTCTCTCTATTCCCCTCTCAGAACAATGGAGACAGCATCCTTGCTGTAACCATGGGTTACAGCAAGGGATCTTGGAGACACAGGAGTATACGGATTTTTTTTTGTATATTTAGTTTTAAAGTTTCGTGAAATATTTCATACATCCAAGACTTCTCCTCTCATAAGAATTGCAGGATCAAAACCTCAAGTTCATTGCTAAAACTGTAATTTTTTAAATTCAATTTCATCCTTCCAAACTGCTCACATGTGAGACTACGTACAATACCTAGCTTCCAAAAATATTGCAAAGCTACTGTTAAAAAAATAAAAAATAAAAATTCAGAGAGTGCCATTACTTACGACGTCTCAAAAATTTCTGAAGAAAAAAACCCTAGTTTTTACCCCTTTCTATATGTTCAGCTATTTCTGGCACTAAATTTGATTACGAATGATGGCACGGAAGCTGTAATGTAAAATTCATGATTATGTAGGTCAATGTATGAAAATTTTCAAAAGCAAATTTTGGAAGTATAATGTTGAAACACAATTTACAAAATCAGGATTTTTACAAAATTTCAAGAACAGCTACCTCAGCAACAAGTCTTTTGCTTCTTCCTTTCTCTCTGGACCCTAGTCTCTTCTTTTTTCTATGTGCTTTTCTTTGTTGTGACAATCCAAACCACCGCCACAAGTCCCCTTTGCATACAATGAGTTACAAAACCTTGTAGGTTTCTTCTTTACTAATTTCATTCATTTGTTTTATTTACTTGAGCTACCCACAAATTAAAGTAAACTATGATAAATCCAAATTGAGAAACCATTTAAAGCCTACTAATCCTTTCTTTAATATTAAGCTCATGATTTCAATCCATTAATTGTCACTAAAAGTGTATTATTTGGTTCGAAATACTACATTCCACCCAAAACCTGAGAAAGGTCTAAAAATAGGAGTCGCCGTCTTAGTCCGTAAAATCAACGAAACATAAGAAAAATTCTAAAAAGACTCTAAAATGTCCAAAGACTACTAATGTACTGAAAATAGGGAAATGGACTCGAGGACTAAGTTATACGGCAGGAAGACGTCAAGCACCCGTCATACCCTTTCGGTCTCTATTTCATTTTTATTGATTTTTGGCCACATGACACAAATATGCAATAAAATTCAGCCTACTTCTAATTCTATGTTATTGGTTTGAATTCGATAGCTGGGGTCAAATGACCTACGTATCTGGTCGGACAAACCAGAATCAAAACTGTCGTAGTTCGATCGGGCCTTATGGGTGGCGACCTATATTTTGGTCTTAGATTTGCACTAAGAAATGAAATAAAAGAATCTTTTTGAATAGTTTGTATAACGAAAATGTGATTGCGGGAATGGGATACACCGTAGATTATTATAATCTAAACTAACCTAGAAAGCAATAAATATACCTCTAGAATGTGCCTGCCTAGAAGACTTGGGAACTTTGTGATGAATTCACAATGCAAGTGACTTATATATATGTGTGTATGTGTGTGTGTGCGCGCGTGGAGAAATGAAGTATGAAGTGCTAAAAGGTGCGAAAGAGGGAGGATAAGAAGAAAGTTGAATTTGATTGACAATATGAGTTAGAGGATGATGAACGAAAAGTTGTCGCCCCAAAATGGAAGGAAAAATTGGTCGCTCTTGACTCTCACATTGCCAGGATGAAAAGGGCAAACAATCCATGGACTTTAGTGCCCTCACACAAAGTTGGCTGACCCGAATTGGCAAAAATATAAGCATAACAATGTTCAGGTCTAGTTGTGAATATCGATCACTTGGAATTTTGGAAAACCCACAACTACAAAGTTGTAGTACACTATTTGAGGTTTTCAAAAAGTGTACGAACATAAAATTAGACCACGCACAAAAAAGTTACAGATTCTTGAAGTTTCCTTAAAGATTTATAACAAAACGATCACGAATCAAAGTCAATAATCGAAAGTACAAAGAACAATTTAGCGTAACGATCAAGAGTGTAATTAGGGTTCTAAAGAATCAATACATCTGTTAAAACAACAAATTAATTGATGAACGAATCAATAATCAAAATTTAGATGGGGTAAATGCATGAGAAAACCCTTACCTCAATTGTGCAAATCGATTAGCTCCAAGTCTTGATCTCCTCAAACAAATTATATCAAAACCCTAATATAATAGTACCCAAAATTTCAATTAGACACTATCAATCACAGTAGCTTATGTGGTTCTTACCATAAACCTCAATCCCCAATATCAAAATAAGCTCTTATCTGAATGTAATGACTAAAATCTGAAGAGTGTTATTCATAGAGATTCTTTGGAGGCTCTTCTAAAGTTTGTGGTACTCTTAGGAATTATATTGTACATAAGTCATTAGCCTAAAAGGAATGTAATTATATTCTTAAAATAATTAGAATTACAAAATACACATTACGTCCCAAATCTTTCTAACTTTATAAATGGGTCAAACTAAAGTCCAAATTTAAATCGAGTCATCTAATTCTAAAAGTATAACCCACTTTCTGGAAAGAAAATTTAAATTGATTTATAGGCCCACTATTTAATTCAAAGCCATAATACGTTCTACTTCGTACTTACACAAGTATCCTGATAAAAAAAATCTGGAGTGTTATATTCTGCTCAACTTATGATAATTCCGTCTTCAGAATTGAACGTACTATAATCATTAAAAATGATAATTCCCAACCTCTATGACATCTCGAAACGTATGCATGTACTTAGAATAGTTTCTTGCCTTGCACCACGAGTCATTATATTCCTCCCACGTTTAATGAAATTTTAACCTCAAAATATTAATAACTTAGTTAGCGAAGAAAACACACTATACTAAATCATTGAACTCAAATTCAATTCATCATGTTTTCATTTCGCTATACCCAGATATTATACCAAACCCCTTTGAGCAATTTTTCAATAGTAACATGTTTAGCTTCAAGCCTAAGGTGTAGAAAGTACTAAATAATTATCATTTGCCTTGTACTCTACAGAAACCAAACCTCGAGTTCTAACTTTCATTCTTATCACCTTCCTAGTCTTATACTAGCATCTGGGTCATCAAAATCTATGTCTATAGAAAGCCAAAAGTAGAGTCATATCAATACTCTCTTAATGGTACTATACCGATAACTGAGGCTAACTAGTAACTAAAATTTTGTTAAGCTTTTTGGTGCAGTTTCTACTCAATGCATCAGTCACACCATTAGCCTTTCAAATTTGATATACTTACTCAACTCATCAACATGAAATTTTAGAGTCATATATATTCTTTTTCCACAAACATCTTTGCATCACAAACACAAATCAAAACAACATCAAATTCATTCTTTCTATCCACATTCGATTACTACTAAGACCACAAAAACTCAATGTCTAAGGCCTGAGTAAAACTGCAATGATGCAATGTCTGTGAAGCTCACCAAATCAAAACCACGAGATCACCTAAAAATATAGATTTCTCTTATCAATTTTCACTAGCCCAACACAAAACTATACTATCAAACAACCATTGAAGCATACCACTTTGAGTTAGCAATACATATAACCAATTTCTTTAAGCACTCAAATATCATATCAGAGATTGAAAGTTGTAATTAACATACTTTCGTTGCACACTTGATTTCTTGAATCAAACCAGTTCAACTATTTCCATGTCCATCATGAAGATATGCATTACCTTAAAAGGATCCAAAATCTGATGCCCGTAAGTATGGCGCATCCACTAACGTTTCAAGTCTCTAAGTTATCACATCATTTGTATCTCGCAATCACATCCTTTACCGCTTATAGGTAGAGTACCTAGAGCTACTTGAATACACCATATTATCAAAATCTTATCCTTTGACCACCTTCTGTGATTAACACTTAAGATCTTTGAATTTTAAAGGTAGGTAAAATGGGGTCTACTATTGCGTGCTCGACTCAAATCTCAATGTTATGTTGAAACATCAAATCAATTTCAAAATCTAATCCACCTTCTCTAAGTCTAATCTCAATCGCAGATCATCTAAGGTCAGAGTCTACATAATCTCATACCTAAGTTCTGATACCAACTGTAACGCCCTGAATTTTCAGAGCGTTAATAACAAATAAAGAAAGTCAGAAAACCTCAAAATATCCAAAAGTCTCCCAATTGGGTATTTAGAGCATCTAAGAATAAGTGTAACGCCCCGGAAATCCGGAACTCCCTTGCTCCAGACCCTTGGAATGTTAACCTATAATATCATACAGATCAGAGCACCTATCATAAATTTCAGATTTCTTAAACAACGTCACGCTAAGTTCTTCCAACACATAAAGTTCCACAACAAAAGTTTCCTGACTTAAGATATTACAGATCGTACATAATTCTTAAGTAGCACACTAGCTATACAGGCCCACGCAGGGGTCCTATGTACATAGTCTAGAGTAGATGCCTTAAGACCTTACCTGATACTGACCTCCCTCACACAAGCTACCGCTACGGACTACCTGCAGTATAGAACAACTAAGGGTGAGCTTTTGAGAGCTCAATAAGGTCGTTCAAAATAATCTCGGAGGAGTTACAACAATTCAATACAAATAGTTCAGGCATCTCAAACAATTGTGATCAGACATTTTCAAACATTAAATTTTGACACAATGCTCATACATTTAGAAGATACTGATCATGGGTACTAGCAATGCCATACAGGCAAGGCTCAGAAAATGTACACATGCATGAAATACCAGAATACTATTCCATTTAGGTACTAGCATGTGTTCCACGCAAGATTCAGTCCAGCCTTATAACGCCCGCCTCAGAACAGAACATAAGAGATTCCCATGTCAGTATACAGAAGACATTTATCTCAGAATCAATGCACAGATCAATGCTTAATACACAGTAAAAAGTGAGCACCGATAAGAGTTTAATAATCAAATCAGGCTCAACATCAGGGCTTACTTGGCAATAATATATCGAAATCAATGTATATTTGGAGTTCAACAACGAACATGAGCAGACAAAAGAATAATTATAGAAGCAAATTGATGGCTCGAGGTTCGGATAGAAATTCTTACCTGGTTCACAGCTACGGTACCCTAACCGAAAAATTCTTGCTTTAACCTAAACGGAACAGTCCAAAGATTAGAAGACAATTTACATCACTGTATTATAACTCAATATTAACTCACGCACATTCCCAGAAAGACCCCCTCGCCGGATGTGTAAATTACCAAAACGCCCCTGGGGTAAAAATTACCAAAATACCCCTCGTATCCCTAGTCATCAAAATAGCGTTCTCATGATTAAACTTGCTAAAATAGCACTAACATATGTAAATTTACTCAAAAACACCTTTTATAGGTAAAATTACCAAAATACCCCTTCGGGGTGGTAAATTACCATAATACCCCTGAGGGTTTTCGGCATCGAAAAATTTTCAAAATATCTTAAAATATTATTTTAAGCATCCTAGAGTCATTTCTGGGCTAACAAGTACTTTAGGGAATTTTTGCTTGAAAATCCCGAACCGGTGTCCGGACCGAGCGCTTAAAAGCCGGTTCAGCTAAAAATACTTATCGGCTTCGGAATGGTACAAAATTTTAGATAATGTATCATCTAAATAAATTAAGGTTTTCCTAAAAGTCTCAGATTAAAATAATTTAATTTACTATGCCAAATAATTCATTAATTTTAGTTAGCCGATGCCCCAATTTAGCACCCTTCGCGGGTCCCAAAAATTTCCAAACAATTGTAGGGCGTACGTCTCGTAAAATCAATGAGGGTTACAATTTTGTACTTTGTCTAATTGTGAACCTAGGTATTTATAAATTTTTTTTGAAAACACTGCCTAATTAATTCTTACCTTTAGTGACAATAACGACCACTATTCACATCAATACCCACACTATTTCACCTAGACACACACACACACACACACACACACACACACTTCATCTTCTTCGTTCTTCCAGCCGAAGCACACTCACCTGCACACTCCTATATACACACTGTTATACATTTACACACCTACACACCTAAATTTTACACCCTCTCAAGAACACACACAATACACACACTAAACCTGCAAAACACACATTTAACTCCTCGGAATTTCACTACCACTCGCCATTTATTCTGTTAAACACCCTTATACACATCATATTTTACATATATCCACCTAACCCACTCAAATTACCCCTACATACCCCCACCGCGCAAGAACACACACACTGTTATATGAAGATAAACCGTACACCCACTCGACCTCCTTGCAAACACTCTATCAACCCACAAGATTATTCATTTAACTACCCCAACATATATAAACCCACATGGTCTCACGGCACATACACACCCTCTCATGCTTTCGTTCACTGCGCACAACACAGCCGTGGCCACCCTTGCCCCACCGTCAACCTCACGCACATAAGCTTCAAACCCTTGGTTACATGTGCATACAAAAGTAAGCAGAAAAGAATTGCTCCTTACAGATTCTCTTCGGTTCTCCTCCCCCGTTTCTTCTTCTTCTTCGTTCTTGCTTTGTTTCTCTCTTGTTGTTCTGCTTCTCTTCTCTTCTTTGTTTTCTTTTCTTTTCTTTTTCTTTTCCTTTCTTTCACCCGAAACTTATCCTTCCCATAAAAAAATGTTATGTTTGGCTTAGTCACCTAGCTAAAATGAGGTGTCAACCCCATAATTTTTTTATACTTTATGAAATTATACCCTTGGGACTTCAAATATTTGCAAAAGAACCCCCAAATTTTAATTTATTATTATTATATATATTTTTTACTTGCCCAAAACTATGCGGATATTACATTCCTCCCCCCCCCTAAAAAATTTTCGTCCTCGAAATTTAGCATACCTGGGTTGTGATGCCCCGAACCTAGGTTTACGAGGTTATTATTACTTAGCGACGATTGTTGTAAGTAAGACGAATTTAGACCTTCAGTTAAGATCTTGCGAGCGGTATTAATTGAAGCTTTAGCCAGTGACTCTTGAGAAGTTATAATTAAATTAGGGTTGATTTCATAAATATTTGATCTCTGAGTTTAGTTATTTTAATATTGCAAAAGGAAGCCTAGAAAAAAAAAAGAAGGAAAAAAAATTGAAATGATAGAGAGAGATTTGAGATTATAAAGAAGGAGATACTAGAAGCAATTAAAAAAATATAGATATATAACCAAGTAAAACGAAATAAAGGAGAACAGAATAAAAAAATAAGAGGAACTGAAAGAGGAGACGGGCAGGGAGAGAAAGAGAAATGGCAGCCGGCCCTAGAGCGGTGGCGCCGTTTCCACCTCGGAGCAACCCCATTGCCGGCAAAATCTTCGGCCACCGGCGATCAACTCGGCCGCGTCTTCACCGAACTGACCCTTTGTCGAGCCTCCGCGACCATCGTGACGAAGACATCGCGTCGCAGCCATTGTGCTGCTGCTAAGGTGCAGCTATCACTGCAAGCCATTGGGAGATCGCTGTCACCGACAGCCCAAAGCGCCGGCCAACTCCATCACCAACGATGAATTCCAACGTGCCTCCAACAAGCGCCACTACTCAACACTGCTAAGCAGCCGCACAATCGCCATCGCCGGCCACACCGAATCACCAGAGATTGACTCTGGCCTGGCGTCTTCACCGTCCGATGTCCACTCACACCACCAACACCACCAAAAACTATAAGCGGCACCTACCCAATACCATTAGAACAGCACCACCACCATCCTTTCCATAATGCTTTGCCACCGCCGCGCTGTAGCCAGCGCACTGCGTCCCTGCCACCACTACGGCGATGACTAGAGCCGCCATAGATCAGCCGCTGGCATCAATGCGCCGTACCACGGTGACTTAAAATTGGCAACCCCTAAAGCAATTTCACGATTAGCCAAAACAGCAATCGTCGGTCTTGAGCCCTTCATCGTCGGAATATGCCAAAAAAAATATGATGTCTTCTTTTACCATTGTCAAATTTACAAATTTATGGGTGTTGGAATGGTTGAGCCATTGTTCTTATGGGTTTCACATCGTTAGTTGTGGGTAATGTTGTACTCGAATGGAACAACGGTGAATGGAATGTGTATGATCGTATTCTGGTATTTAGGTGGTTTGTGTGTGTGCAGCAGTGGGTGTACAGTGCATGTAGTTAGGCAAGTGCAGGTTTTGTTGTTGTTGGCTGATGGTGTGTAACAGGACGTGCGTGGGGATGTCAGGTGTGCATGATTGCTACGTATGTGTGTAGTGTGTGCATGCAGAGTGTGTCCGTATGTATTATGCAACAAAGTACAATATAATTGTGTGCGTAATGTGGAGTGTAGTGTGGTGTTGATTTTGGGTGTGGGATTGTTGAAAGGTGGCACCTGTGGTGGCAGATTGGTTATGGGATCTAGCAACCGGTATATTGAGTTTGATGATACTGACTATGAAACAGGGTTTGGTAGTGTAGTTGCGATATTGGTTTGGTTCCGATTGTGGTTTAATGACGGTGTTGTGTCTATTGTGCATACAAGGTGCATGCTGCGTGGTTGATGCAGGGCAATAGTGTGTAACAGGGGGTGTTTGTAGGGCCTGGTTCTGTAGGTGTGTTTTGCGAGAGGAGTGCGGTCATTTATATTTGGAGGTTTGGGTGAGCATGCGCAGGTGGAGTGTATATGGTTGTATGAACAATGTGCGTTAAGGAGAGGCAATCGTGGGTGAATGTGTATAATGGTAATGTACACTGTACATAGGAGGAGAACATTGTACGTGTGTGACAGTGTGCCTTGGGGGTGTTGGGGTGGGCATGTTTATGCGTGTGTATGTGAAAAAAATGCGTTGTAAACTAGTATGTCTGTGTATACAATGTGCGAGTGTAAACAACATGTGTGTGTACGCAGCAAGGATAAATGTGTGCTATGGGTAGTTAAGGGCAAGAAAGGCAGAAATATGGATAGGTGCATGGTGTTACTGGTGGGTTCCAGGCTTCATGGTTAAGAAAAGAGAAATATGGTTTTTGTTGATATAGTTAGTTGTACCAAATTCATTTATGGATACACTCGAAACTGGGTTAGTTGGGTGTGAATGAAGCCAAGAAAACTTTTGAAGTGATTGAGGGCAAAGATATTATTTCGAGGAGTACAATGCTTTATGGGTTATGTAACAGGTGAGTTGCGGGTGTGTAAAGGCTAGACTATGATTGCAGCATTTGAATTGTTGAGGAGCTTTCAAGAAAAGGATATGGTGTTGATCGATGATGCTTTCGGGTTAAAGCACGTACATGAATATAAAGAGGAAAAGATTGGCATTGAAGGTTCTTTGAGCCGGATGTAACAGCATGATTAGCGCTCCAGGGACTTTGTTGTAGGAAATGCTTAGCGTCAAGTAAGTGACCCTTTGATTCAACTAGTATTCTTATATGCAACGTATATGTTTATCTACTATTAAAAAAATGTGTTTCTTATTAGTATTGACCGTTTTAAGTACGTTTAACTGCTCTGGCTTAATTACCAAAAATGTTTTAGTGTTTTATTCTCGTCAAAGAAAAATCAGACCAGCATGTACATGATGTTTTGCCTAAAAACTGAAATGGAACTCGGATTTGAAATGTATTGTATTGACGTTATTGTGAATATTGAACATGTTGATGATTATTGAAAGGATGTGAGGATGGTTGAGAATCAATTGGTGAGTGATTTTGTTCACGATGAACCCAAAGGGGGGTTTTTGGTTTACTTGATTGCTGTGCCCTATATCCATGGGAGAAAGTTGGATTTTTGGCCTTGGTCAACGGGGCTTGTACGTTGATGCACAGTACTGTTGCTCGTGGTTCGCCCATGCGTCCACAAAATTTTATCCCGGATGGAGGAGGGATTTCGAGCCCTAGTCAGTGGGGCCTGTACGCTGATCGCAGCATATCGTTTGAGCTAATGTTGGAATCGAACTGGTTGTTATGAAGTTTTGCGATAATCATTATATACTTCAGTTTTTGGTTTCATGTACTCTATTTTGTTTTACCTGATGATTACCAACTTTATGATTTTATATGTATTAATGTGGCAATGTTATAAAGTGAGTTATTTTTGGCATGCTTTGGTCCACCTAGTTGAATCATTGGTTACTTACTGAGCACGCGGAAGCTCATCCCTTACTTATCATTTCAGGTTTGAAAGTAAGGTGATGGTGACGATCATAGGAAGGAACAATTGGGCACTGAGCTCCGGAGACTGTATTGGTTGAGTCGCTAAAGATTTAGATTGTTGGGTTAGTTTGGCTGTTAACAAATCAGTGTTATGATGAGTGTTAGCATAAATGTTGTATTCAAGTATGAAAATGTAATTTAAGTTGTAGAAGTTTTAATTTTCGCTGCGGCATATGTTGGTTTTAGCGAGTAAGGCCTGGCAGAGCCCTCGGTTGGAGTTCATTGGGTCTGCGGCCGGTCACGTGCCTAGCTCGGGGGCCTGCCCGTGGGTTCGGGTCGTGACAGAAATGGTATCAGAGCATTACGATTTTGGGGATATTAGAGCTTAAGTAATGATCCCGCTGATTAGGTTACATGATTTTGTAGACTTGTAACTAGGCTGACGAAAGTGGAAGGTATAACTCAAGATGTGATCCTTTAAAGTGAAGGTCATATGTGAGAAATTCTTTGTACTTTAGTGCACCATAGGGTTGTAGTTAAACTTGCTACTGTTAAGTAGACCGTGCGAAAACATATATTGTGGTTTGGAATCTAAAAAGCGTAGCAGAAGCATGGTGATTAGGAATTTAAATATCCGATTGAGTTGGAGTGGAGTAGTATAGTCAGTGAGCATTGTACTAGCTGGGCCATAACTATTTCGAGGTTAAGTAATAATATTCGGTTGGTTAGATTATAAAATCTTAGGTTATAATCTGAGTCTTTAGTACAATGAAATGTTTGAAGTTGCGATGGACCTTACTGAAGCTGCTATTGATGTTCTTGACTCGTATTTTGGGAGGCTATTAAAGCTACTACGATTGTGAATGTTGTCTCTTGATGTTAAAAGGCTTTTGACTTTTGTAAATGATGTTGTCTCTTGAGGTTATGAAGGGTTCCTTTTGAGGTTGGTTATTTGGGATTATGAAATTTTGTCAGTCAAAATCTTACGAACATAGGTCTTCAATTTAAGTGTATTTCATATAAGAACTAAATTATTAAACATCAAGGTCATTGGGTCATGTGGTTCTAGAACCGTTAGCGCGTAATTGATAATTCAAGTTTAGTAGCATCGGTTAGTGTTTAAAGTTGCTTAGGCTATGACTGATGATGATGACTTATATTTCGAAAGTTACATACCATTAAGAAGACTTACTTCGTTTGACTAAAGTTAGATTAGGTCGGTTTAGAGAAATGTTTCCAGTTGCCGAAGCTGGTTCAGAATGTAGAGACTTTGGGACTTTTGGAAGATTATATGATCTCTTGAAGTTTTGTAAGTGTTAGAGCGTAGTGATGATCTAATAAGTTTGAGCTTAGCATTAAAGTTTGAACATGAATTCTGATGTTAATGTTCGTCGGTGATAAATTTTGTGGAGGTTAGGCACTGCTCGACTATTATGTTGGTTGCTAGGTATTTGAGTTACCTAGCGAAATCTAGTGTCTAGACGTTGTAAGTATTGTGAAATTCGAAGCTGAATTTCTTTTAACAGGAAGAAAATGTAATATCCTGTTCTCAAATTAGTCTTATGTGGATTTTGATCAATATACTTGATGCTCTAGAAATTTGATCACTTGGTGAGCCTTCATAGTTTAGAGATGATTTAGTTCTATTAATGGAGAAATGTGCATATAACATTTATAATTGTCGATGGATCTAATTTAAGAGTATTAATCGTAGACACATTCCTTGTGGTGAGTTAAAGTGAGTTAAGTGCACATCACGCATCTTGTTCTTTAAGGTCCTTGGGTGCACGTACTCATAAAGTTGCTTGAAATTATATCCGAATTTGATTGTATCTCTTTAGATAGATTTAGTCGTGTAAGCACTTGAGGTGTTAGGTTGGTTGGTATCTGAGATCAAACATGATTAAGATAAATTATGCAGGGAACACCAAATTTCAAGGACGAAATTTTGGTAAGGGGAGGATAATGTGATGCCCCGAACCTAGGTTTACGAGGTTATATTACTTAGCGACGATTGTTGTAAGTAAGACGAATTTAGACCTTCAGTTAAGATCTTGCGAGCGGTATTAATTGAAGCTTTAGCCAGTGACTCTTGAGAAGTTATAATTAAATTAGGGTTGATTTCATAAATATTTGATCTCTCAGTTTAGTTATTTTAATATTGCAGAGGGAAGCCTAGAAAAAAAAAAGAAGGAAATTTTTTTTGAAATGATAGAGAGAGATTTGAGATTATAAAGAAGGAGACACTAGAAGCAATTAAAAGAATATAGATATATCACCAAGTAAAACGAAATAAAGGAGAAAAGAATAAAAAATAAGAGGAACTGAAAGAGGAGACGGGCAGGGAGAGAAAGAGAAATGGCAGCCGGTCCTAGAGCGGTGGCACCGTTTCCAACTCGGAGCAACCCTACTGCCGGAAAATCTTCAGCCACCGGCGATCAACTCGGCCGCGTCTTCACTGAACTGACCCTTTGTCGAGCCTCCGCGACCATCATGACGAAGACACTGCGTTGCAGCCATTGCGCCGCTGCCAGGGTGCCGCTATCACTGCAAGCCATTGTGAGATCGCTGTCGCCGATAGCCCAAAGCGCTGACCAACTCCATCACCGACGATGAATTCCGGCGTGCCTCCAACAAGCACCACTACTCAACACTGCCAAGCAACCAAGCAGCCGCGCAATCGCCATCGCCGGCCACACCGAATCACCAGAGATTGACTCTGGCCAGGCGCCTTCACCGTCCGATGTCCCTTCACACCACCAAACACTGCAAGCGGCACCTACCCAATACCATTAGCACAGCGCCGCCACCATCCCTTCCATAATGCTTTGCCACCGCCGCGCTGTAGCCAGCGCATTGCGTCCCTGCCACCACTGCGGCGATGACTAGAGCCGCCAAAGATCAGCCGCTAGCATCAATGCGCCGTACCACGGTGACTTTAAATTGACAACCCCTAAAGCAATTTCACGATTAGCCAAAATAGCAATCGTCGGTCTTGAGCCCTTCATCGCCGGAATATGCCAAAAGGTTGTCAAATTTACGAATTTGTGGGAGTTGGAATGGTTGAGCCATTGTTCTTGTGGGTTTCACATCGTTAGTTGTGGGTAATGTTGTACTCGAATGGAACAACGGTGAATGGGATGTGTATGATCGTATTCTGGTATTTGGGTGGTTTGTGTGTGTGCAGCAGTGGGTGTACAGTGCATGTAGTTGGGCAAGTGCAGGTTTTGTTGTTGTTGGCTAATGGTGTGTAACAGGACGTGCGTAGGGATGTCGGGTGTGCATGATTGCTATGTATGTGTGTAGTGTGTGCATGCAGAGTGTGTCCGTATGTATTATGCAACAAAGTACAATATAATTGTGTGCATAATGTGAAGTGCAGTGTGGTGTTGATTTTGGGTGTGGGATTGTTGAAAGGTGGCACCTGTGGTGGCATATTGGTTATGGGATCTAGCAACCGGTATATTGGGTTTGATGATACTGACTATGAAACAGGGTTTGGTAGTGTAGTTGCGATATTGGTTTGGTTCCGGTTGCGGTTTAATGACAGTGCTGTCTATTGTGCATACAAGGTGCATGCTACATGGTTGATGCTGGGCAATAGTGTGTAACAGGGGGTTTTTGTAGGGCATGGTTGTGTAGGTGTGTTTTGCGAGAGGAGTGCGGTCGTTTACATTTGGAGGCATGGGTGAGCATGCGTAGGTGGAGTGTATATGGTTGTATGAACAATGTACGTTAAGGAGAGGTAATCGTGGGTGAATGTGTATAATGTTAATGTACACTGTACATAGGAGAACATTGTACGTGTGTGACAGTGTGCCTTGGGGGTGTTAGGGTGCGCATGTTTATGCGTGTGTATGTGAAAAAAATGCGTTGTAAACAAGTATGTCTGTGTATACAATGTGCAAGTGTAAACAACATGTGTGTGTACACAGCAAAGATAAATGTGTGCTATGGGTCGTTAAGGGCAAGAAAGGCGGAAATATGCATAGGTGCATGGTGTTACTGGTGGGTTCAGGGCTTCATGCTTAAGAAAAGAGAAATATGGTTTTTGTTGATATAGTTAGTTATACCAAATTCATTTAACGATACACTCGAAACGGGGTTTGTTGGGTGTGAATTAAGCTAAGAAAACTTTTGAAGTGATTGAGGGCAAAGATATTATTTCGAGGAGTACAATGCTTTATGGGTTATGGAACAGGTGAGTTGCGGGTGTGTAAGGGCTAGACTATGATTGCAGCATTTGAATTGTTGAGGAGCTTTCAAGAAAAGGATATGGTGTTGATCGATGATGCTTTCGGGTTAAAGCACATACATGAATATAAAGAGGAAAAGATTGGCATTGAAGGTTCTCTGAGCCGGATGTAACAGCATGATTAGCGCTCCAGGGACTTTGTTGTAGGAAATGCTTAGCGTCAAGTAAGTGACCCTTTGATTCAACTAGTATTCTTATATGCAACGTATATGTTTATCTACTATTAAAAAAATGTGTTTCTTATTAGTATTGACCGTTTTAAGTACGTTTAACTGCTCTGGCTTAATTACCAAAAATGTTTTAGTGTTTTATTCTCGTCAAAGAAAAACCAGACCAGCATGTACATGATGTTTTGCCTAAAAACTGAAATGGAACTCGGATTTGAAATGTATTGTATTGACGTTATTGTGAATATTGACATGTTGATGATTATTGAAAGGATGTGAGGATGGTTGAGAATCAATTGGTGAGTGATTTTGTTCACGATGAACCCAAAGGGGGGTTTTTGGTTTACTCGATTGCTGTGCCCTATATCCACGAGAGAAAGTTGAATTTTTGGCCTTGGTCAACGGGGCTTGTACGTTGATGCACAGTACTGTTGCTCGTGGTTCGCCCATGCGTCCACAAAATTTTATCCCGGATGGAGGAGGGATTTCGAGCCCTAGTCAGTGGGGCCTGTATGCTGACCGCAGCATATCGTTTGAGCTAATGTTGGAATCGAACTGGTTGTTATGAAGTTTTGCGATAATCATTATATACTTCAGTTTTTGGTTTCATGTACTCTATTTTGTTTTACCTAATGATTACCAACTTTATGATTTTATATGTATTAATGTGGCAATGTTATAAAGTGAGTTATTTTCGGCATGCTTTGGTCCACCTAGTTGAATCATTGGTTACTTACTGAGCACGTGGAAGCTCATCCCTTACTTATCATTTCAGGTTTGAAAGTAAGGTGATGGTGACGAGCATAGGAAGGAACAATTGGGTACTGAGCTACGAAGACTGTATTGGTTGAGTCGTTAAGGATTTAGATTGTTGGGTTAGTTTGGCTGTTAACAGATCAGTGTTATGATGAGTGTTAGCATAAATGTTGTATTCAAGTATGAAAATGTAATTTAAGTTGTAGAAGTTTTAATTTTCGCTGCGGCATATGTTGGTTTTAGCGAGTAAGGCCTGGCAGAGCCCTCGGTTGGAGTCCATTGGGTCTGCGGCCGGTCACGTGCCTAGCTCGCGGGCCTACCCGTGGGTTCGGGTCCTGACATGGGTTATCGAACAGATAAGGATGAACACGCCGCATAACATCTTCCAGTTCCTAGGTAGCTTCTTCCACGGCGTGATTCCTCCACAATACTTTGACCAATGGTATCACCTTGGTTCGTAGAACTTGATCTCGTCGATCTAGTATCTCCACCGGTACCTCTTTGTAACTTAGGTCAGTCTGAATCTCTTCAGGCCGGTGTTGTAAGACATGAGTCGGATCATAAACGTACTTCCTCAAAATCGACACATGAAATACGTTATGAACGTGAGATAACTCTGGCGGTAAAGCTAAACAATAAGCTACTGGCCCAACTCTTGCAAGTATTTCATAGGGATCGATATATCTCGGGCTAAGCTTGCCCTTTTTACCAAACCGCATTACTCCTTTCAAGGGAGAAATCTTCAGAAACACCCGGTCACCAGTTGAAAACTCAAAATCGCGTGTACGCTTAGCGGCGTACATACGCTGCCTATCTTGTGCTACCTTCATATGTGACCGGATTAAATCAACCTTTTCATAAGTTATTTGAACTAACTCGGGACCGAGGAGTCGACGCTCACCAACCTCGTCCCAACATAACGGAGTCCTGCATCTACGACCATATAAAGCCTCAAAAGGCGCCATCTGTATACTGGCCTGATAACTATTGTTATATGCAAATTCAACCAATGGTAAGTTGGTATCCCAGCTAGCCTGGAAATCCATAACACAAGCTCTCAACATGTCTTCCAATGTCTGAATAGTTCTTTCAGACTATCCATCAGTCTGGGGGTGGAAAGCAGTACTAAATCGCAGCTCTGTCCCCATAGCTTCTTGGAAACTTTTCCAGAATCTCGATGTGAAACGTGAATCTCTATTAGATATCACCGACACATGTACTCCATGGAGTCTTACGATCGAGTCCATGTACAGCTGAGCTAACTGTTGCATAGTAAAATTGCCTCTAACAGGCAAGAAATACGCTGATTTGGTGAGTCGATCCACTATTACCCAAATCATATCATAACCTCGAGTAGTCTTTGGTAAACCGATCACGAAATCTGTAGTCACATCTTCCCACTTCCACTCGGGAATCTCTATTGGTTGCACAGTTCCTGCTGGCTTTTGGTGCTCAGCTTTTATCTGCTGACACACCAAACACCGAGACACAAATTCTGCTATGTCCCTCTTCATCCCTGACCACCAGAATTGCTCTCGAAGATCATTATACATCTTGGTAGGTCCCGGATGTACTGAAAAATATGAACTATGAGCTTCAGATAATAACGATTGTCTTAGTTCCTCATCATTAGGAACATATAACCGCCGATCAAACCGCAACACCCCTTCAGAATCAACTACAAACTCAGTTTGTTTCTCACCTCGAATACCTCCACTAATCTTAGCAACCTCGGGATCATTTCCTTGTGTTGTCTTAATTTTACTAATCAATGTGGGCTGGACTTGCATAGTGGCAAATATTGCACCATATCCCGGACATTTAATCTCTAAATTTAATTGTCTCATTTCTTCGAGCAACTGAGGCTGTCTGGTAATTAACGATGCTAGATCCCGCATACTTTTCTGACTAAGGGCATCGGCCACCACATTGGCCTTACCCGGATGATAATGAATCGAACAATCATAATCCTTTAGAAGTTCCAGCCACCTACGTTGCCTCATATTAAGCTCCTTTTGTGTGAAAATATATTTAAGGCTCTTATGATCTGTATAGATCTCACACGTTTCACCATACAAGTAATGTCTCCATAATTTCAAAGCAAAAATAACTGCTGCTAGCTCCAAGTCGTGAGTTGGATAATTCTGTTCATGAACCTTTAATTGCCTTGACGCATAGGCAATGACTTTTCCGTGCTGCATTAAAACACAACCAAGTCCATTCTTAGAGACGTCACTATAGATTACAAACCCTTCTAATCCTGATGGAAACACCAATACCGGTGCTGTTACCAACCTTTGTTTTAACTCCTAAAAACTGGATTCACATTCCTCAGTCCAGAAAAATCGTGTATTCTTGCGCGTCAACCGTAGTAACGGTCCCGCAATCTTAGAAAAGCCTTCTACAAACCGTCTATAGTATCCTGCTAGACCTAGAAAGCTACGTATTTCCTTTACTGAGCTAGGCATCTGCCATTCAATTGCCGCCTTAATCTTGGCTGGGTCCACTGAGATCCCATCCTTAGACACAATATGCCCTAAGAACTTGTTGTAACCAGAATTTACACTTCAAAAATTTTGCATATAATTTATTATCCCTTAGTCGTTGCAGCACTAACTCTAAATGCTTCCTATGCTCCGCCTCAGATTTTGAGTATATTAGGATATCATTAATAAACACTATAACAAACTGATCTAAATAATCCTTAAATACCCTGTTCATCAGATCCATGAATGCTGCTGGGGCGTTCGTCAAACCAAAAGGCATAACAAGGAATTAATAGTGTCGATAACGAGTCCTAAATGCCGTTTTCGGAACATCTTCCTCCCCCACCTTCAATTGGTGATACCCAGACCTCAAATCAATTTTTGAAAAACAACAAGCACCCTGAAGTTGGTCAAACAAGTCATCAATACGGGGCAATGGGTACTTATTGCGGATTGTGATCTTATTCATTTCTCTGTAGTCAATACAGAGTCTCAAGGTACCATCCTTCTTTTTCACAAAAAGAACCGGAGCACCCCACGGGGACACACTAGGGCGTATGAATCCCCGGTCGAGTAATTCTTGTAACTGTTCCTTCAACTCTTTCATCTCCACTGGGGCCATACGATACGGAGCTTTTGTAATAGGCTCCGCACCGGGAACGAGATCAATCATAAACTCTATTTCACGGTCGATCGGTTCCCCAGGTAACTCTTTAGGGAACACATCTGGATACCGCTCTACCACAGGAATGGATGACAATTCTAAACTATTTTGACACCTGTCTACAACATGTACAATGTATCCCCAACAACCTCGACGTAGTAACCTCCGTGCTTTTATAGCTGAGATAATACTAACTAGCCTGCTTGGTTTGGATTTGTGGTAAGTAAACTCAGACTCACCTGGGATATTAAAAGGAACTAACTTTCCATGGCAATCCATGATGCATGGTTAATAGATAACCAATCCATACTTAGTATGACATCAAAATCCTGAATTGCTAATGGGATGAGGTCCATAGAAAGATTCCTATCCCCAACATGAACTGTACAGTCACAAAGGGCTGTAGTCACAGTCAAAGACTCTCCCAACGGAATGCCTATCTTGAGGTCTGTATATAGAGGATGGGTTTTCACTCTCAATTGCCTTGCAAAAGCAGAGGAAGCAAAAGAGTACGACGCTCCAGAATCAAATAATATACGGGCATCTAAAGAGTTTACTAGAAGTGTACCTGACACCACATCGTTTGATATCGCAGCATCATTGGCAGACATGGAATAGAGACGGGCCGACGTCCTAGGCTTCTGTCCCTGCTGAGCCTGAGACTGTTGGGTCGAGCCTTGCTGACCCTGTCCTCTTCCCTGTCAAGGGACAGTACTTGCTGCTGTACTCACTGCTGGTGCAGGACGAAAAGCTGTCTGGCTCCCGCTAGCCACCGGACAGTCCCGAATCCGATGCTCCATACTGCCACATCGGAAGCATCCGCCAGTAACTCTGTAGCACGGTCCCCCACTATGAACTCTACCGCATGCATTACAAGGGATCACTAGAGAGGCCAACCCGCTACCCTGTCCACCACCCTGGGTAGGTCGAGTTCCAAAGTTGTGTGGTGGTCCAAATTGAGTATTTTGAACTGGGTCTGGCACTTGCATTCTGCGCCCCTTTAAAACCAATGCTGTGTTTCGGTCGACTCCAAGAACTGTGCCCATGTCTATTCCCCTAAATCGAAGCAGACCTAAACATTGGGTTCTGCCCTATTCTCGGCCCTTGGGTACCCTGTTGAGACGACTGTGCAACCCACTGATGCCCGTCAGCTCCCGCAAATCTATTCTGGGTTACCTCTTGCCTATTCCTTTTGTTGTCACCCTGCCGCTGTTCGAACCTTCTCGTTTGATCACACCTAGACTACTCCAGTGCACGTGCTAAGTCGACACATTCCATGTAACTCGTTAACCGAGCAGAAATCACCCCATCTCGCAGGCTAGACCTGAGTCCCCATTCAAACTTTCGGCATCTATCTGCCTCCGTTGGCAACATCTTTGCCTCAGAACAGAACATTACAGATTCCCAAGTCAGTATACAGAAGTCATTTATCTCAGAATGAATGCACAGATCAATGCTCAATACGCAGTAAAAAGTGAGCACCGATAAGAGTTCAATAATCGAATCAAGCTCAACATCAGGGCTTACTTGGCAATAATATATCGAAATCAATGTACATTAGGAGTTCAACAAAGGACATGAGCAGACAAAAGAATAATTATAGAAGCAAATTGATGGCTCGAGGTTCGGGTATAAATCCTTACCTGGTTCACAGCTACGGTACCCTAACCGAAAAATTCTTGCTTTAACCTAAACGAAATAGTCCAAAGATTAGAAGACAATTTACATCACTGTTTTATAACTCAATATTAACTCACGCACATTTCCAGAAAGACCCCCTCGCCGGATGTGTAAAATTATCAAAATGCCCCTGGGGTAAAAATTACCAAAATACCCCTCGTATCCCTAGTCATCAAAATAGCGTTCTCATGATTAAACTTGCTAAAATAAACCTAACATATGTAAATGTACTCAAAAACACCTTTTATAGGTAAAATTACCAAAATACCCCTTCGGGGTGATAAATTACCATAATATCCCTGAGGGTTTCCGGCATTGGAAAATTTCCAAAATATCTTAAAATATTATTTTAAGTATCCTAGAGTCATTTCTGGGCTAACAAGTACTTTAGGAAATTTTCGCTTGAAAATCCCAAACCGGTGTCCGAACCGAGCGCTTAAAAGCCGGTTCAGTTAAAAATACTTATTGGTTTTGGAATGGTACAAAATTTTAGATAATGCATCATATCAATAAATTAAGGTTTTCCTAAAATTCACAAATTAAAATAATTTAATTTACTATGCCAAATAATTCATTAAGTTTAGTTAGCCGATGCCCCAATTTAGAGCCCTTCGCGGGTCCCGAAAATTCCCAAACAATTCCAGGGCGTACGTCTCGTAAAATCAATGAGGGTTACAGTTTTGGACTTTGTCTAATTGTGAACCTAGGTATTTATAAAAATTCGTTGAAAACACTGCCTAATTAATTCTTACCTTTAGTGACAATATTGACCACTATTCACATCAATACCCACACTATTTCACCTAAACACACACACACACACACACACACACACTTCATCTTCTTCATTCTTCCAGCCGAAGCACACTCACCTACACACTCCTAGACACACACTGTTATACATTTACACACCTACACACCTAAATTTTACACCCTCTCAAGAACACACACTAAACATGCAAAACACACATCTAACTCCTCGGAATTTCACTACCACTCGCCATTTCTTCTCTTAAATACCCTTATACACATCATATTTTACATATATCCACCTAACCCACTCAAATTACCCCTACATACCCCCACCGCGCAAGAACACACACACTGTTATATGAAGATAAACCGTACACCCACTCGACCTCCTTGCAAACACTCTATCAACCCACAAGATTATTCATTTAACTACCCCAACATATATAAACCCACAATTTCTCACGGCACATACACACCCTCTCATGCTTTCGTTCACTGCGCACGACACAACCGTGGCCACCCTTGCCCCACCGTCAACCTCGCACATAAGCTTCAAACCCTTGGTCACAGGTGCATACAAAAATAAGCTGAAAAGAATTGCTCCTTACAGATTCTCTTCGGTTTTCTCCTTCCCCGTTTCTTCTTCTTCTTCGTTCTTGCCCTGTTTCTCTCTTGTTGTTCTGCTTTTCCTTTCTCTTCTTTGTTTTGTTTTCTTTTTCTTTTCCTTTCTGCTTTTCCTTTCTTTCACCCGAAACTTATCCTTCCCATAAAAAATGTTATGTTTGGCTTAGTCACCTAGCTAAAATGAGGTGTCAACCCCATAATTTTTTTATACTTTATGAAATTATACCCTTAGCCCCCTAACTTCAAATATTTGCAAAAGAACCCCCAAATTTTTATTTATTATTATTATATATTTTTTACGTACCCAAAACTATGCGAATATTACAATAAGTCTCCAAGAAACATCAATAAAATGCCACTTTGGCTTAAAACAATTACATTGACCTCCATTATTCCTACAAGGAGCTCCAAAATAAAATCTAAAGTGAAATCTATTTGACAATAAATATAAAAGGAAAATCCTTCTGTAAGAAGCTTCTTATTTAGCCATGCCTTATAATCCTTTGCACAGTTCAGAACACTGGCTGATAACTTGAAAGTAAGGAGGGGTGGGTGATACCAAGGTCCATAAAACCAATGCACTAATTTTCAATTCAAAAATCAGATTAGCCGTAAGATCAAATAGCTCGTACTAGCGGATTACAATCTCAAAGTAAGGAATTAACAGACATAGCTAAATTTACAATGGGTCAAAAGGTTTTGATGTGTTTAAAACAATACAAAATTAGGTTTGAAACGTCTCCATAAGTTCTAATAACGATATCTTATATTTCAAAAAGACTCTAGCGAATTCAACAATGCTTCAGATAAGTTTGAAAACGTCTTCAATTAGATCAGATATCGAAATCCAAATGTTCAATCAGTGCAAAGATGAAGATCACGCGAGCCATTCAGAAATGTGTCACACGTGCCATCGCTGACACGTGAGATAAGGTTTAGAAATTAAGATCGCAATCTCTAGCTCATCCCATTAAGCTAGCCCACGTTCTAATCCACGTGGGTAAGTTAGAAATAGATAAGTCACATATAAAAACATGGCTCACCAAATTATAAAAACATATACCAAATCTACTTAATAAACACCAAGAGTTTGAAGCCGACAAAGTCATTCTCGTTTACACGATTCTACGTAGAATAGTTTTATTCGAGGGCTAACTTTAACAATGAAATCAACAAATTCTAAGAAAACTCAAAGCCTAAAAGTTAAAGAGGACTCGTTACTATTTTCGTAATGTCTAAGATCATCAAAAACTGATAAGAAACGAATAAGATGGAGAAGTCAAAGTAAACTGATTTGCAGTGTCAAACACAACAACTTTTACTGTAATATCCCGAATTTCGGGAGTCGATTAAAATAACCATTCGGGCTCCAAAAAATAAACGGTCGCTAATTTTGAGCAATACTCGAGCATTAGAAGCTTGTGGAAGCGTAAAAGAATTTTGGGGCAAAAATATAATTTTTGAAATTTTGGAGGCATTTTTGTAATTTTGGAAAATCTTGGGGGTTAATTTAAAATTTTGAGGAAAAATTGTGGGAGTGCCACCTCCTACTAGCTTAATGACTAAGCTAGGAAAAAAAAAGAGAGGATAAGTGAGAAGAGGAGGATAAGTTTAAAGAAAGAAAACAAAAAAACAAAAAAAGAAAACAAAAAGAAAAGCCAAAAGGGGAAACCTTTCCCTTTCGGGAAAGGAAGAAGAAGAACCAAAATAGAAGAAGAAACAGAGAAGAGAAAGAAGGAAACAGAGGGAAAACCAGGAACTTTGGGCAACAAATTCGAGAAAGAGAAAGAGAGAGATTGAAGAGAAGTTCAAGGTTAATCTTCCCCTTCCTTCCTAATATGCAAATTCAATTTTTTTGAGTATGTTTGAGCTTGGTGCAAGGTGCGGGAGTGCCATGAACATGGCTGGGCAGCCATGGTGTGGTTCGTATGCTTGAGTGTTTTCGAATGAAGAATTAAGGTAAAACTTTGTTGGAATCGTGGACATGAGACCGAAAATAACAAAGTAAAACGAAACTAATTAGGGTTTCGTAATTGGTGGGAGTTTAGTGTGCGTGGGTGTGTGTTTCAGTGTGTTTTAGTGTGTGTTCTTCAATTTGATTAATGGGTTTGAATTCAATTGGTGTAATTGTGTAAATTGAAAGGGTTTAGGGCATTAATGTATAGTTTGTAATGAAATTTAGTGGTTAAAGTGCATAAAAGTGAGGAATTTAGGGGTGATTGAAGGAGGAATGTGCCCAGGTGTGCTTCGGCTGGAGGTTGAAGACGAAATGTGTGTGTTTGAAGGTGATATAGTAGGTGTTTTGATCGTGAATAGTGACCGTAAGTGTCACTAAAGGTGAAACACTATTTGGACAGTTTTTCAACGAATTTTTATAAATCTATAGGGCCAAAATTAGACAAAGTCAAAAACAGTAACCCCTGATAATTTTACAAGAACTATGTTCTGGAAAATTTTGGGAATTTTTGGAGTCCGCGAAGAGCACTAAATTGGGGCACCGATTAAAGAACTTTATCGATTTATTTAGCATATCAAACCAAGTTATTTTAACCTGAAAATTTTATGGAAACCCTATTTTATAGAGATGATTCATTATCTAAAATTTCGTACCATTCTGAGTCCGATAGGTATTTTTCGTGAAACAGACCTTTTAGCGCTCAGTCCGGACACCGGTTCGGGATTTTCGGACGAAAATGTTATAAAATACTTTTTACGCCAGAAATAACATCAGGATGCTTAAAGTAGCGGTTTAAGATATTTTTGAGATTTTTCTGGTGCCGAAAACCCCCAGGGGTGTTTTGGTAATTTACCACCCCGAAGGGGTATTTTGGTAATTTCACTGATAAGAGGTATTTTGAAGTAAATTTACATACAGTAAGATTATTTTAGTGACTTTGCTTATGAAAAAGTCATTTTGAGAATTAAAGTGTAACGGGGGGTGTTTTGGTAATTTGCCACCCCGAAGGGGTATTTTGGTAATTTGACCTAAGAAAGGTATTTTGGCATAAATTTACATATGGAAGGTTTATTTCAATGATTCTACTTACGGGAAGGCCGTTTGGATAATTTAAGTCCGAGAGGGGCATTTCGGTAATTTTACACCCGAGGGGTGTTTCGATAATTTTACATATCCGGTGAGGGGAGGTTCATTTTGGGAGTATGTGTGAGTTCGTATTAAGTTATAATCTTGTTCTGTAGGCTGTTTCTAATGGTTCGATTATTCCGTTTAGGTTAAAGCTAAAGACTTCCGGTTAGGATAATTTAGCTGCGGATCCAGGTAAGGGATTCTATCTGAACCCTGGGTAAGGACTTTGTCTGAACCCTTATTTCGATTGCTCGTACTCGTAAGTACTCATTTGATTTACTTACGGCTAATGCCGAACTCTGAATTTTGTATGGCCATCAGCATATTATTGCCCTGTAAACCCCAATATTGAACCTGAATCGATTGTTTGGAAATCTTATGATGCTCGCATGTATTGCATGCTGAGTTATTTGATAATTGTCTGTATGCGTTCTTCCGGATTGTTGTGCTTAAAACTCGATAATTATTCGTAATCGTTTTGTAGTTTATCTGTGATTTTCTTCTGAAAATTCTGATTTCCTTTGACATTCTGATTTCTTCTGAAAATCCGATTTCTTCTGAAAATTTCGAATGCTGACTTGTGTCAGTATGATTATTGTTATTGGCATCTGAATTGATCTCCGTGATTGAGCTTATGTTAATGCTCATTGATATTGTTAATTTTTCTTTGTTGACCTGGGTTATCTGTTCTGTTCTGTTCTGAGGCGGGCGTTATAAGGCTGGTCTGAATCCTGCATGGAATGCAGGCTAGTACCTAAATGGACTAGTAATTATTCTAGTACATCATGCATGTGTACATTCTGTTAGCGTGCCGGAATGGCTTTGCAATCACCCAGGGTCAACGTTGATTTTTGATTTTTCTCTGTTCTGTATATTGCCGTGACTATTACAGAAATGTCTGAAAAGTATTATCTGAAATGATCTGTACTTCTGTTGAAATTCTTTGGGAAAACCTTCAGTGTATTTTGGAAAGAACTGTCTCAGATGATCTGTATACGTTTGAAAGATCTTGAGAAAACTCTGTTGTGTTTTGAAGATGATCTTTTATTAATTGTTCTGAAACACATCATGGGTATTACTGTTTGTTTTGTTATCTGTTTCTGTGAATTTCGATCATTTTGAGAATCATTGAGTATTTTTGACCGTTTGAAGTATTCTGGAAATCTTTGTCAGTTGGATTCTTGGAATCATTTTGTAATCCTATTGGTAGTCCTTGTTCGACCTTACTGAGCTTTCAAAAGCTCACTCTCCGTTTGATTCCCTTCTACAGGTGACGATAAGTTGTAGCATGTTCGGGAATGGGTTAGAGTCTGCGTGAGGTTCCGGTGAGCCCACAACTACTGTGTAGGGAGACCCCTGCGTGGGTCTGTACTGTTGATTCATCCTTTATGGATTCAAGTTTGTAAAGAATCTAGGTTTTAATAGTTGAAGTTTAAGCAGTTTTGTAAGTTTGTATTTGACGAATCTGAGTTGATGCTGAATTAGATGATTTGGAATATGTATTAGTGAACAGGTTTGACAGGTTTGATGTGATCCGGTAGGTTAACGACCCGGGAGTTCGGGGCGGCGGAGCTCCGAAATTCTGGGGGCGTTACATTTACATTGACGAATAACTTTCAAACTCAATTTCAATCAGAAAATAGATTGGTTATGATTAAAAAATAACTAAGAAGTTTAATAGGACTCTTTAAGGTTTCTAGATTGTCTAAAATCATCAAAAAATAAATGAGATAGAATAAATTGAAGTCTGCACTGACAAATAACTTTCAAACTCAATTTTGACAAAGAACCAAATGGATTCTGATAAAATCTTAAACTAAAAACTTGAAGAAGACTCTTCAAGGATTTCATAATGTCTAAGATCATTAAAAATCAATGAGACGCATTTGGACTGTGGAACTCTCTGCAAGCATGACCAGGCGGAGTTCTCTCCCCCTCTCTCTCCCCCCGGTGGAATCCTACAGCTCCTGCAAGAAGATCACTCGTCCTCTTTCAAAAACAGGGAAGAACTGTGCAACCAAGTGATAATGCATTGCCTTGAAGACGAAGGCTTTACCAAATAGACGACACCCCCTTTAACAGCAGCCCATTGACTCTAAGAGTTTATTGAAGCATATCTTATTGCTGCTTATGACTTGCCACCCGCCGCCCTAATATTATCATCAAGTGCAGAGGCTTGCAATTCATTCTTATGTTCAACCCAGCTATAACCTGGATCCTTAATGATCTGCTTGGCAACCATCATTTTTCTAACATCCTTTGCATCATCCCACCTTCCTAAAGAAGAGTACATATTGGCTAGAAGAACGTAAGGGGCTGAGTTTTGCGGGTCCAGCAAGAAAAGCTCCTCTGCGGCTCTTTTTGCCAAGCTTACATTAGCATGAACCCTACAAGAACTAAGCAAAACCTCCTACACAACTGGATCATCATTATATGGCATCTTATCTAAAACTGCTTCCACTTCTTGAAACCGACCAGCATGGCCAAGGGAATCAATAATGCAAGTGTAATGTTCTAAAAGTGGCTCACTTCCATATTTCTGCATAGAGTTGAATATTCGAAGTCCCTGATCGACCAACCCAGAATGACTACAAGAAGTTAGAACAGCAACAAAGGTTATGTCATCAGGTTTTTCTCGCCCGATTGAATCATGTCTTCGTAAAGACAGACCGATTCATATCCGCGTCCGTTCTGTGCATACCCATGTATCATTTCATTCCATGTAACTGTACTTTTAGAGGGCATTATATCAAAAACTTGCCTCGCGCCATCCACATTACCACATCTGGAATACATATCAATTATAGCAATCCCTACAAAGACATGATCTACATATCCATCTTTTATTGTCTGGGCGTGTACCTGCCTCCCTCGGGGCAAAGATGACAGTTTTGAACAACTCCTCAATATAGTGGCGTAAGAGAATTCAGTAGGATACGTCCCGTCACCCAGCATTTTTTTTATAGAAAGCGAAAGCTTCCTCATCGAAAGAGTCAAATGTTAAGCCTGCTATCATAGAATTCCAAAAGACAACATCCAATTCTGACATTCTACCAAAAATACATTTTGCCATCTCCGTTTTATTGCATTTCGAATACATGCCAATAAGTCCACTAGCGACAAATACATCAGTGTGAAACAAGGCTTTTAAGGAGACAGCATGGACCTGCTTTCCATCCTCCAAAAGTCCCATGAGCTTAGGACAATAGCCAAAGTAGTCCGATCAGCATGGACGTTTCGAAACTGCATTTCTCTAAACGTCCTTAATGCCTCCAGGTGATTTTCATTTTGGGAATACCCTGAGAGTATAGCGTTCCATGAACTCAAGCTCGTGGATGCCATTCTATCAAATAGCTGGCGTCCGGTTTCAATATCTCCTGACTTCACACATGCTGCAAGCATATTGACGTAAGTGACCTCGTCAGGCTCGAAATCATGGTTTTGCATCCTGTTCAAATATTCCATGGCTTTATTAGTTTGATATTTCTGGCCATACCCACCTATCATAACATTCCATGACACAACACTAGGTTCTGGCAACTTAGAGAAGATTTCCTCGGCACTGTCCATATCCCCATTCTTTGCGTCCAAGTCAAGCAACGAATTGCTCAAGTGAAGATCACTTGCAAAGCCAAGTTTAATAGAGAGGCCATGTATTTGTTGGCCATTCATATTGCAGGCAAACCCGTCACTTTGAGCCCGACCTCTAGTGCACACACCCAGAACGCTCGACAATGAAACAGGATCGAGTTGAATCCCAAACGTCTGCATTAATCTAAACATGTTATTTGCCTCCTCAACTCGATCAGTCTCCAACAAACCCCTCGTTAGGTTCAGGCAAATCCCCCAAAGCCTGTATTGCATCCTCTATGCCCCCACACTTTGCGTACATGCTCGATAAAGCATTACCCACATACATATTTTTGTCCAGACCAAATTTAGTAGCAACACCGTGACACCCCCTACCGTACTCTACGTCAACCAACGCACCACAGGCACTCAAAACACTAGTCAATGTGAAACGAGTAGGCACAAACCCTTCCCTATTCATCCTATAATAAACACCCAACGCTTGATGCTCACACCCATTGCGCACTAGAGCACTGATCAAAGTGTTCCACGACACCTAGTTTCTCTCAGGCATTTCGACGAACATTTGATATGCATCTTCTATTTTCCTCTCTTTGCAATATGTAGCTAGCATGGCGTTGCAAGAATAAATATTTTTCTGCGGCATTTTGTCGAAAACGTGGCGTGCAGTGTTGATATGGCCGCATTTATAATAGAACTCAATGAGGCGGTTCGAAAGGAAGGTGTCGACAAAACAGCCGATGCGGAGGATGAGAGCGTGGAGGGTTTTGCCTGATATGTAGGTCTTGTTGTCTGTTGCTGCTAAAAATATGTTTCGCGTATTTTGCGGAATACGAGCCTGGACCGATGACCTGCAAGACAGAAAATGAGTGACCGCCGGGTGGAGTTCCCGGCGAAAAACTCTCCGATACTTAACGAGTGACCGCCGGGTGGAGTTCTCGGCGAAAAACTCTCCGATACTTAAGTCAGAGCGCAGTTACAGAATAGTAACTTTGAAAAAACATGAATTATGTAGCTGTCTCATACTTGGAGGGGTAGACCGCTTTATATAGCTATAGGAGAAAACTCATAGTAGGACTGGGCCGTGGGCCAGATGTGTTAGGATCGCGTTAGGATCCTCGAGGATCACGTCACAATCTCTAATAAGGTAATCATTGATCTCCCAGTTTGACTAAGATTGCCGGGTATTCTCCAATTATTGAGAGTTATATTTGAGTTATATCATTGTCTATGCAAGACTGCAAGAGATTTGCTAGGAAGGCGGTTGTCTTGCTCTCCATTTTGGGCAGGTGTAATAGTTTGAATTTTAAAATACTTCGGACACGGCGTCACTCTATGAGACGGACCTCTGGCATCTTCGACAATTGCTTCGCAAGCAAAGAGTTAGAATGCGTCTATTATGGCCTCTTTTGGTGATTTCGTTTCAAGGATGAGGAGAAGAAGTCTTCACATTTTCTCAAAAAGTAGTTATGTTGTTTGGCTCTCCCCCAATTTTGTTGGTTACCTTCTTTTTCCTTCGTTACCCTGGTTCGCAACCAGCGAATCAAGATGGAGTGATTGCAGAAGATCTCTGCAGAGTTGTTTGAAAAAGCTTGGAAAATTCCAACATTGATTCCACATCGAAGCAAGTATAATGATATGAGGCCTGCATATGGCACCCATGGTTCCATTATTTGTGTTGGTACATGGAGTGGCTTTATGCATTGTAGTTTACATTATAATTGTAGGGATACTAGAGTCATTGATGGTTTAATGGTGGTTAATGTTATACAATACATGTCGTAACCACGTTGTTCGACCATAAAACTTTGAACTCACAAAACTTGAAAAATTGGCCTTAAACTACAACATGAATAAAACTAAATTTGAGAAGGTTACTAGCCCTAAAGAAGATTCGTTATATGACGAGTTGGGTGGGATCTTGACTCCGAGAAGCTTTTTCATAGCTTGAAGCCCATCGGGAGTGGTTTAATGTTACTTCAAGGACAAAATTGGCAAGATTAATTGATCACCCTGCATATTATTACAATGTTACAAGTTTGAGGAGGAAAGTGTTGCATTATGTTTATCGTTAGAGATCTCTTCTACGCCTAATTCCTTGCTGAAACTGCAAAAGGGGACGGATTGAAAACGAAGGCAAAAGGGGATAGGATTAAGGAGACGTCACAAGCCCTAACTGAAAATCGGTGGGCCCCACGCATAAAAGAAGTGTTGCATCCAGTGAGATGGGTCCGGATTAGAGATGTCAAATGGGCCGGGCTTGGGCCGGCCCAGCCCAAGCCCATCGGGCCTCCAACAAATCCGGCCGGGGCCTGGCCAAGGGGGCTGCCAATCGGGCCGGGCCGGGCCTGGTTCTGAGGATATCTGGGCCCGGTCCAAGCCCAGGCCCTGGGCCCAACATTTAGGGCCGGGCTTAGGCCGGCCCGGGCCCAATTTTCTTTTTTTTTTTTTAATTTTTTTTGGCATTTTCTTGTTATTCAAGGTAAGGGTTTTTTTTTTAATTATGGTAATTTGCTGTTAGGGACGCTTTATTAAAGCGTCCCTAACAGATTCCAAGTTCCAGCCCACTCAAATTGTAACATAAATTGACAAAAAACAGTAAATGTGGGGTACAAAATGCATTGGGGTCAGCAATTTCAATACATAAAGATGTTGAAAATTTATTCGATCCCATGACCACTATATTTATAAAGAAAAAAAATCAAAGACTTTAAGATGTGTTATTATTCTTCGCATTACTTAAATCTTCAGTACTGTTTAGGGGGAAAAGGGGAATAAATCCATTGGGGGGAAAGGGGGGGGGAAAGTGAAATTTCAAAAGTAAAGAGGGGGGCCTGACCCGGGCCAAAACCGGGCCGGGCCGGGCCCGGGCTTTTTCCTGGGAAATGTAAGCCTGGCCCAGGCCCAGGCCCAGGCCCTAGGCCCTAAAAGGCCGGGCCAGCACTGTTCATCAAAGGGGTCGGGCCAGCCCGGGCCAGAAAGGGGCCGGGCCGGGCCAGCCCGCGGGCCGCCCGGCCCATTTGACAACTCTAGTCCGGATGAGATGGCTTCATGACGCTCGGAAAGATTGAGAGGTCCTCCAAAGGAAGTGATCCTACGTGACAATGGAGGTAAGAAGGGGCATTTGTCATCAAGCAGCAACAATGTAAGTCAAAAATCCTTTCAATGGAGAATCCTACAGAAGCATTGGGATCGACAAGATTTGGTGACATTGATGACATTCGGCTGAAGAAGATGGAAAATTCTAGCCTGGACTCCAACCTAGAAATGGAGGTTTAAGAAGACATTATGACAGGGAAGCAAAAAATTCTGGGTATGAGATGAGAATTTGATCTTGCTTGAAAAACTAGAGTTTCTTGCATCCTAATTCCAAGAACAGGCATAGACGGTTGGAAGTAGTTTGGAGAAGAGTGGATAGCAAGGAATTTTCCACGAGTCATTGCCAGGTCAGCAACATGGGTGCCAGTGGGGACACAGGTAACATCTGACTAGTTTAAAATGGAAATTAAGAGGAAAAAAGTTTCCAATGTTACCCCCAACACCTAAAGAAATTACAGAAAAATAGAAAATAATTGTGAAGAATCAAGAAGCGAACAAAGAGATGAGTCATAAATATTATGCAATGGCTTTACAACCAAATAGAGAATTCATTTAGGCAAATTGTCTAGAATTCATCCGCCCATAAGAAATTTAAGGAAATAAAATGGTGGAATGCACTTAAGAGGATATTGCATAGGAGATGAATACATGGAAGAATGCAATTATTGTTGTATGTCCTGGGAACAAGGCTGCCTTTCCATGTTATAAAGGGCTACCTAGAACAAAAATGGAGACAATATGGTGAGTTTTCTCTAAGTTTACTTAAGACAAGTGTAACGCCCAGAACCCGAGGGTTCGAACACGTCTTTAAACCATAACCCAATCATGTCCAAAACATAACAACATTAATGGTAGAGCAGAGCATCTAAAATACCACAAACAAAATTATTTGCATCTCAAAACTTAACTCCCGAAAATAATCCAAAACTTTATTACAAATCTCTCAGACTAAATATCAGAATCCAAAGGAAAATAAATCAACTAACCGATTTTTCGTCTATAGAAATCCTAAGCTCTATTCTCAATATAAAAAACCAGAGCACTTCCCACCGCTGCACTAATATCTTGCCCTTCGTGCTACTTTTGGCCTGAAAGGGAAAGGAAACGAAAAACAAAGGGGTGAGCACAAATTTCTCAGTAAAAGTTTTTACACACAGAAGGCCAAAACGAATACAAAACATGAGTTATCAAGTTGAGCCAGTAAATAGAAATTTAGATAACTCGGTCAAATTTCGCAAACGAATACGAAAGTGACCAAAAGAGGGTTACCAAAACGAATAACAAATATGAGTTATCGAACATAACCAATAAATAAGAATTCAAATAACTCAATTGAATTTCACAAGCGAATAACATAAGCGATCAAAAAAGGGGTTCAATAACCAATAAGTGGAATAACGATTCACAAACGAATAACAATCAACCCAAAAAAAGGGTTAGATAACCAATAAGTCGAATATCGATTAAAAAATGAATAACAAATCAACCCAAAAAGGGTTTATATAACCAATAAGTCGAATATCAAAATATATTTACCAAAACTTGTGGGTGTCACATACACAAATTGCTTATTATTAAGCATCACAAATCATGGATATACCATGTCGAATATCGCAGCCCGCCGCGTCACACATAAGTCACGATAATTAAAAGTGACTTTCAAACACAAATATCACCCACAACGTAATTTGCTTGATAAAGACTAGAGTAAAGGAAGAGAATATATCAAGAATCACTAGGAAATGGAATAAGGATTGTCTTTTCATATTGCCTAAACAATAAATGAGTCTCAACACTATGGTGTAGTTGGAATTGCAGAGTGGTGCAAATAGATATTATGACAAAATCCTCACAACATATCACCGGAAAAGCCACCCATGTGGAGTCTGATGAGCTATATTTTGTGACATTTGCGTATGGAAATAGCAACGGTGGAAAGAGAAGGGCTTTATGGTCTTAAATGAATGCTGAGGCCAGAACCATAGGGACAAATACATGGATGGTGGTTAGGGATTTTAATGTAGTTTGCAAATGAAAAGCAAGGTGGCATAAGGATAAATAGCGGAGATGTTAAGGAATTTAATCAATGCGTTGCTAACTCTCAATTGGAAGACTACTGGATTTTTCTACACCTGGTGTAATAAAAGAGATGATGACTTGATTTTAAGCAAAATTGATAGGGTAATGCAAAATGAGGGATGGATGGATAAATATCCAAATATACAAGTGGTAGCATATGCTCCTAAGATATCAAATCATTCTATGTTGATGATTAAGCTCTTGTAGATCAATTTGATGGGAATAAGCCTTTCAAAATCTTCAATATTGGATGAGGCGACCAATTTTCCCTCAAATATTGGATAATGTGTTGAAGAAAGAGGTTAATGGAGATGCTAGTCACAGACTGCATTAAACTAAAAATGCTCAAAGCTAAGTTGAAGAAACTCAACAAAGAATATTATAATGATATTTTCAGCCACGACTGTAGCAAAATACCGGAACTAAAAGCCCTTCAAGAAGATATCTTTATGAACCAGAATCAATGCCTAATTCAACAAGAAAAAGAAGTGTAAGATCAGTACTATACCTAGTACAGGCAGAGGAAGCCTTTTATTATCATAAAGCAAGAGGAAAGGAGGTGAAATTGGGGGACGGTAATACTGCATTTTTTCACATAGATAGAGCCCATAATAGAGTATTGTTTATAGCAGATGAAGAAGGAATGCAGATCTCTGGAGCTAAGGAGGTGCATAAAGTAGTTATCCAACATTTTACCTTGGATTCTACTTTGAGGAACATGGTAGGACCAAATGTTCAACAAAATGATCAAATAGTTTCCTATCTACATGCTAATGGGAAGTTCTCTATCAAGAGTGCTTGGGAGGCTATAAGAACCAAACCTATAGCTACTACATGGTGGAAACTGGTGCGGTTATATGAGCATATTCCAAGATGTTCTATGATTCTTTGGCTACTCTGTAAATAGGGAATAAGAACTAGGGATAAGATTAAGAAACGGGACATCACTCAAGAGGACCGATGTGCATTGTACTCAGGAAATCAAGAAACTGCATCACTTATTTGTGAAGTGTTCATTTGCTCAAGAAGTTTGGCAGCTCAGCTTTGAAAATTTGAAACTATCAGTACCATTTGCATTCTTGGGTTAATTTCCTACGATATGCTACTCAACAATTCAAGGGCAAAAGCTTTAAGGTTAAATTCTTCAAGCTGGTATTGGCTACCACAGTGAAAATGGATAGAGAGAAATGTTAGAAATTTTGCACATAAGCAAACAACTCCCCGTGGCTGCTTTAGTATAATTCAGCAATGGATCTAGTTTTCGGTCGGGAGTTGGCCTAAAGCACCAGCAAATTCTAAGAATTGGGAGCTGTGTCAAGCATGGGACTTGGGGAATGTTGTGGTTAGGAATGAACAGTGAAAGGAAGTGGTAGGTTGGCTGTAACAATAGAAAGGAAAGGATAACTCGAGGGAGGGGTAGCAATGTAAATCTAAAATTTCAAGTTTGTGTAAATTTTGGGCTTTAGTGAAATAAAAGGACGTTTACCACAAAAAATTGCAATATAAACCCTTATGAAATATAAAAATTGTGGGTATACAACTACATGGTCGATCACTTCAAACTACCAAAATGCCTAATTTCTAGATTCATTAGCCAAAAGAATTTTTCCAACATAAGAATAAGATGAAACTATTAAATTTTACTTATAAATGTTTATGCTCTAACTTATTATAAAGTTTTTAATTTGCCTCCTCACAATAGGCATCCATGCTTGCTTGGTCCCTACCACTAACATTTATGTTCATATATCACCACCAAAACCGCCCTCATTAAAGATTTGCTTAATGATAAAGTACTCTTCAATGCATGATTTTTGTCTTTGTTTCAAAATCATTCCTGCTGGGAATATTTTTAATAAGTATATGTTTTAAAATATTTCAACAACCAATACTTGCCCTAAGATCTCTTTTATGGTATTACATGAACAGATAATGTATAAAACAAGACAAAAAATAAACGAACCAAATGTTTGCCTAATCTAATAGGATACAACTACAACGAATTCAGCTCCTCCTTAGAGTTCCCTCCTATGAACTCACAGCAATGTGAAGAATGAACTCCAAGCTTCTCTCCCATAACCTAGATTTCAAGTTGTATAGAGAGAGAGAGAGAGAGAGAGAGAGAGAGAGTTTGAAATTAACGTTTGATGCATCCAGAAAACCCGTGATTAGGCCTAGTAACTATATTTCAAGATCTAATATGTTTCTCTCTTTAAGGGTTTCCTTTTCTCCCTATAATTAGATTCCCTATAATAACCTGCCTATTTAATTACAAATAACGTTGTAGAAACCCCATTTTGTTGTCCTCTAATTTATTATATTGGGCTTTATTAAGGTTTATTATTAATTATAGGTGTGCTCCTAGTAATAAGTATTGAGATTGATTTATTTAATCTAACCCAGCCAGTTCAATCTAATTATCCAGTCGTAAAGTCCAGTCATATCCAATTAGTTGAGTCTACTCCAGTGTAAAGATTGTGATTTCTTTAGATGATTTAGGATTACCTTCTGATTAATCCTTGATACATGTGAACATCTTTGATTTATACGAAAATTGGAAATAAATCCCAAGATTTGGTACATCCCTTTTTTTATTCAGAGTTAATCACCAAATTTAGGAAGGATAATGTCCCAAAATTAGAGGAAATGTATAAAAAAAACTTCAGTGAAGAACCGGCCGGTTTTTCGACCAACTGGCCGGTTAATTGACTTTTTTCAATCTAAGATTCTTAATTAATATTTTGCTCTATCACCAGATCACAGACTAAGATAGTCATCCTTATCATTCATGTAGCCTTAAACCTCTATAAAAAGAGTCTTTGGGCTACATATTCAGAGCATTAGCTTTTTCTCTAAAGAGCTTTATACCATTTCCTCTCGAGAAGTGGTACATCGTCTCTAAGCAAAAATTTAGCATTTCATACTTTTTTTTCATATTGGTAACCCATTTGCATCACGAGTACATCACAATGTGTTCCATAGTGTTCTAGGCAAGCATATTCTCAAGGTATATTTTAACAGCTTTCTAGATTAATTTAGATTATCGTAGTATCGAGAGTCTCCAATCCCCGTGATTTCATTTTGGTCTATAAGACAAAAATTTTAATAAGAGTTTTTTTTTAACTCATTTATTTTTAATATTATTGAAACAAAAGACCGAAGTGTAGGTCACCACCCGTAGGATTGGTCAAACTACAAGGTTTTGATTCCAGTTTGTCTGACTGGATACATACATTTGACGCCTTTGGTCAAATTCAAATTAATAATATAGAATTAGAATTAGGATGGGTTTTGTAAATTTTTTTATGTGTTACATTTTTCAAAAAGCTAAAAATCAATAAAAGTAAAGTGGAGACTGTCTCGCTAGGGTATGGGGGTGCCTAGCACCTTCTCGCTAGACTTAGATATCACTAGAAGAGATTTGGCAAGGACGAAGCAAGAACGGAGAGAGTCTGTGTTTGCATTTATCATGAGGTGGAGAAATAAGGTAGCCCAAACAATCAACAGCTCACGAAGGAGGAGCAAGTAAATGTAGTAAGGAATAATCAATTATTGGTTTACCATGATTACATCTTTGGACATTGCCGCACTTATTTAAAAGCTCTTATACGGTCCTTGATAGAAATTGAAGATGCCAATAACAAGGAACCAGATCCCGTGAAACCAAACTGAGGGGATACCGTGCCAATACGAGGAACACTACTACTCTACCAAAACTAGCCATTACCAACAATGTTAACAATGTACAAGCTCACCACACCCAAATTTTACTCTGTTGAATGCTCCATTGCCCAAAGTGTTTGTGTAATTGATGTGAAGGGGTGTGATCTCCAAGTTACCCCTACCCCCACACCATGAGTGATACCTAAGGGTTATGATGTCCAGGCTTTTTTTGAGTACCACCAAGAAAATGGTCATTTTCATCACCATTAGACATGCTACCCAAGATCTTATCGACGAGGCTGAGGTGTCTCCTTCGGCTAGCCAAACATAAAAAAGGAACCCTTGCTTGATCATAGGGTCAATGTGATCGATGACGTCCCACGAGTTCTAGATCCTTCTGTGCTCATAACATCAGTATGTCAATACGTGAATTTGTCGTCGACCTACGTTCGAATGCCTTTAATTGTTGGAATATTGTGATATGATTTCTTCGGAGGAGTTAATAAAAGAAGAAACTTGCATTTTGGAAGGAGAAGATTACGACAAAGATATAGATTTCTTTTTATGACCAGTTTTTTGTTTTCTCATCTGACTAGGTCTGGTCGAGCTTACCAAGCAACCAACAAGTCCACTGCCTCATATCCTCTATTCTCTGTTGACCTGTCGATGCAAAGTACTCCACCAATTAAATAAGACTCAGGCTAACATCTCCATACAAGGATTGTTGTCTTCCTTGTACTCCCACAGGCAGACCTTGACCTAACTGCTCAGTAAAGCCCTGGTCCTTATTCAAACTCAACCGAAAGAATTATCTAACATCCTTGGAGCTATTCACTATGAAAATGTACTTACATTTCCAAAATGACATGCCGATATGGGATCGTCATAATGACCCGCTCCACATCACCATCCTTGCTCTTTATAAGAAGATCCCTCTGATCCTAATTGATAATGGTTTTGGCCTTAATCTTTGCCTTCTACAGACTGTTCAAGCCCTGGGTATTGACCCTTCAGAGTTCACATTATCCAATCAAGTAGTGTGAGCATATGACAACACCAGATAAGAGGTTATCGGAACAATCAAGCTTCCTATGTTTCTCGGGATGGCTACTTTCGAAGTCGACTTCCAAGTGTTAGATGTTCCTGCCGCTTTCAACCTCTTGCTTAGGAGGCCATGGATCTATTCAAAAGGAGCAGTACCTTCCACTTAACATTAGAAGGTTAACTTTGTACTCCAAAAGGCTATTTTCATAATTATGGGAGATCCTCATCTCCCACAGATCAAGCATGTGGAAAAGGAAAGTGTCATGATCCCCCATGAGCTAGACCTACTTCTTAGTGGGTTTAAGATTAATAATCCGATGCAATTCTGATAGTTTGACGAAGTCTGGCAACACGAGAATTTCCTCAACTTTGCACCCCAAAATAACATCTCAGTGCTCATGATGATGCGGAAGCTCGACTATCTTTCGAGAAAATGATTAGATCATAACTGCCAAGGGCATCCTAGCTTCCATGTTTTGGAGAATAAGAAAGATTATTTCTGTTTGGACCCTCATCCCTGCGACTAAGTTTCGGTCAACAAAAGCAAAAGTTATATAAAGCATCTTTCAAATTCATTTCTTTCTATTAGTAAAATTTGTGTCAGAGACCAAAGTTTAGGTCGCCTATCGTACGGTCAATTAGAACTACATGCTTTCAATTTTGGTTTGTTTGACTGGGCTCGTAGGCCATTTGACCCTGATTTTAAACTCAAACCAAAATTGTAGGATTACATTAGGGTGTAGTATGCATGTAATGTGTTATGTGTTAAAAGGCCAAAAATCAATGAAAAGAAAGTAGAGACCGTTAGGGTACAACAAGTGCCTAACACCTTCTCGTAGTATAACTTAATTCTTGAATTCATCATCTTTGTTTTCGGTAGATTTGAAGCCTAGTTGGGCATTTTAGAGTCTTTTAGGGTTTTCTCTTATTTTTCCTTTAGTTTCATAAAATAAGACGGCGACTCGAATCAAGACCTCTCGTGGGTCTTGATTTTTTTGAAGTTGTTCGCTACAATTAGATCTTTTCCCTGCGTATCATGAGTACGTCTTTGGCCAATACCATAACACACTCAAAGGATTGATGGGTCCTCTCATTCAAATTGAGGATGAAGAATACCAAAGATAGGAAACTAGGAGGATACAAGACTGTTATGAGGAATCCTAGCACTCAGTGGAAGATGTTCACAGAACATAATGGTGATGCCGTCAAGTCTTAAGAAGTGGTTTTGTGGGACCTCTAGGCAAAATTTCTCGAACATGCATGCCCTTGTGACCAAAGTGTTTAGGCAGCTCTTCGGAGGGGTATGATTGCCAAGCTACCCCTACTCCTACACCGCGTATTATACCAGAAGAGCACGACTTGCTGGCTAGATGTGAATATCGTCATTGATCTGACGACCTTAGATATAGCTGCCTTACCTTAAGGAGTGTTATTTAGGATCTCATCGACAAGGGTAAGGCCAGCCCTCCTATATAGCCTGATGAGAAGAACGAGCCTCTACCAATGCACCAAGTGAAGGTAATTGAGACATGTATCCGGGGGCTACATCCTTTTATGCACATTCGAGAAGAGAAAATCGTGGGTTTAGCTAGCTAAATCACCCAGTTTGGGGCAAGATATGTTTCCTGTCGAATTGATTGTTGAAGACTATCTTGAAGTTGAATACGGTGCTAAGCCAGAATCTTTACCTAGTTCTATCTCTAATGAATTTTCCTAGCACATTTCCCACATTTTTAGATTATGTTTTTCCAAACTTGTTATTTCAATTGGTTATATAGTTGTTGATTCCGCTTAGTCTTTGATCGACTATTTAGTCTAATGATATAATATGACTTATGATGGCTCACAACAAATGGACGAAGAAAGTGAAAAAAAAAAAAAGAACAAAGGAATGTAGGTTCAATTAGTCTTCCATAGAATGAGCACTCCCCATGATTGGGGGCCATCATTTGGCCACTATATAATATCCTTGTTACCTTATAATAGGTATTTCCACTTGCTAGCCTTTTTTACCTAAGCAGTTAGCCTTTCTTTTTGGAAGCTTATATTTCTAACCTTAGGGCAGGTAGTTTCCTTGTGTGTGGCAATTCATTATTTCAAATCTCAATAAATGATTGTTTCTCTAGTGCATTGATGTGAGTCTTCATTCTTTCTCAATTTTCTCATAAGCCAAGAACGTTACGTTCAAACACCACCAGTAACAGTTGTAACGCCCTAATTCCAAAGTAGGTAACCCTGCTACCCCTAGGCATTACTTACTACCTACACATTCGAAAGACTTTGCTACTTAAGTAACGTATTCCACCACCTTGTAATCATCATCTGATGCAACTATGAGAGTATCTCTTTGCAATTGGTACATTTCTTCTTCGTACGCCACATTGGAGATCCCCGAGGTATATTAAATTTCATTCATCACAATTTCCATCTACCCAAGTAAGATGGCAAGAAGGCTCAAAGTGGTAGTGGTGTCTAGTGTTGAAGGCTAATGGTTTCAACCATTAAAATAAAAGAGGGAAGAGAGGAAGACATTGGAGGTATTGATCAATATGAACATTTAGAAAGTATCTTTGTTTGGGAGTTTTCTTTTGGCCCACTAAAATTGTGGAGGAGACTATTTATATGGCAACGGTCTCTGTTGGTTTTGCCACAAAGGTTTTAATTGAAGCACCTCTCCCCCCCCCCCCCCCGCCCCCCCTTTCCCTTGTTTTTTACTCCTCAACATAGGCTTGAACTGAGAAAATATTCACTCAACCAAGGCTCCTTTTTACTCCGTTTTCTTTCCTAATATGTTGTAACATCATTTCATGGCTACTTCTTGCACCATGATCTTCTCGACACAATCAGATGATTTCTTAAAGGAACACGTAATCTACTCAGGTTTTTTTGGCTAGTCGTGACGTAAGAGTTTATATGATTTTTGCTAATAATGCACAGTTTCATAAGCAAGTGGCACTAACACCTCAAAACATATCTGCTTTGGCAATAGGACTAATCATTGTTTGTAGTACTTCTCCAAAAACGATTTTAAAGGCTTTAAGGTGCAAGCTAAGATATCATAGTCACTCAGTCTATGCTTTTTCTTCTTTGCTATGTAACTTATGTTATATCATTTTATTTTCCCTTTTATTGTGATCAAGTTTTATGAATTGATAGCAACGCTAATTTCACGGATTTAACTAACTCAATTCATTTATCATTTCCCATCAGCTTAGCTTTTTATGTTTAATTTGTAAAATTGCATTTCAGAAGAATGTGTCTTATTTAAAGAAGAGCATTCCAGTGATAATATAAAACATTGGGTGGTCCAGGACCAATAATCGCAATTATTTAGCCTCCCTCAGTCTCTCCTCCTATCATATCATCCTCTTCTGATCCGATGGTCCTAAATGGTCGGCAGTAATGACCCAAAACTAGGTAATATATAAACCCAAAGGAACAAATCAACTAATCAAAGCCCGGGCAAATTTATAGCATAGTTAAATAGTGATTTTACATGTTTTAAGAAACTAGTTAAAATATGCCCATGGGTGTATATTACGGATGTTTTATTTACTTTATCTGGAAATCTCTCTGCCTTTTTTCAATAGGAATAATTACTCATGCTTGTAGAGCGTGAGATCTCCAAAATCTTGGATGTGAGTTTGGAAGTGCAAGAAGTGAGCAAGATAATGATTTGGGATTCTAACGACAATAATTAGCAAATAATCCAAATGTTCTTCTATATAACCCCCTAAAAAGTCTCAAATTTCGGCCGAGACGTGTAATTCGTATCGGACTAGGTGTTCCAGCCGGTATGACCGTAAGCGGGCACAAAATAATAGTGTTTTCTCTCGGTAAAGTGAAACAAATGGTAAAATTTAGGAGCATTTCGGCTAATATGCACGTAATTCAATATTATGATATGACCACCTTGAGGTAAGCTAGTAGATCCGTCACTGCTCCTACCAGAAACTTACTCGAATAAAATGAACACGTCATGATAACAACTTTATGTTCTTTTTGACACTTCTAAATCGACACTCTTAAACCAAATTCACATTCTTTGGTCACTGAAAGATGCACTAGTGAGACACTTAGGTCACCATAAAAAATGTAGATTAAGCCGAAAGGTGTATATTATGCCCAACCAAGGAACTTCATTTCATTCATGGGCCAGGATACAACCACAATTGCTTCAAAAAAGGCAAGGAGCTTTTGCTGCCAGTCCATCCAAACAAGTTCCCAATCCTAAATTTGTATTATTGTCGACACAGCGGCTCTGAGGATAGGAATACTTATGTTTTATTATTGTGAAGCTTTTTTGGCTAATAGTACTCATGCAGCACAAGTGCTTGCTCCTTGTGCATTAATCAACTGCATTGTCATTAGCCAAAAAAAGAGTGCCAATAAGACCTAGGCCATAGGAAATTAAGAAATGCAAGAAAAACTGCAATAGCATGCAATCCCAGGCACTACAAAAACTTCAATTCAATCAACCTACATAAATTGGAGCCTACCATCAAAAGTAGTTGACACATAGCTAGTACCCAGAAAGCACCTTCTCTCATAATTGGCTAAACCACAAGATGATCTTTTGAGCTTTCCATAGTCCAGTCTAATTTTCATGATCACAAAAGAATGGCAGGTTACCAAGGAATCTCTTGACCATCCCATGCAAAAAACTTGCCATTATCATGGCTCTTTGCATTGTTGATGATGCTTAAAAGCTTCTGCACTGAAAACTCTTTGGTGAAAAGCTTGCCTTCTGCAACATTTCTCTGAAATGGCCTAGAGAGATCCGTATCTACTGTGCCGGGGTGCATCAAAAGACAAATAATCGGATCTTTCTTCCTTGCCAATTCCACTGACACAGTTTTTGTCACTGTAAAGCATGAAAGACGTGTTATTATGAACATGTGCAACCAACATGATCAAATGAAGCCTAATACAAGATGGATTTAAGTCATCCTGTAGAAACCAAATTAAGAGTAGTATTTCAAAAGGATCTAATTCCTACAGAACTTCATGGTCTTTTTCTCCATGTTCATCAGATTTTTTACTGACCTAGCAGAGATTGATGCAAATGCACATGATCTATGTTCTTAATAGCATGTTAAGAAATTAACACCACTCTTTATTGTCGGTACTAAACACGTTGAGCTCTGACATTTGGGTGCTCTCCTCACCAATAATTTTTATTCTTGTAGATGCATGGGTGCGTACAGGGAAAATACATTTATACAAAGAACTTCCAAACATCATTAGTTTCAACAGATTCTATCCAGCCCACTCCGAATTGCAAACCAAGTAGCAATCAAGATACTCATCTGTTCATTGCTGATGCTACGTATAAACATGGAAGTAAGCTTTCATGTGCCTATATGATTTCAGGGTGTCCGTACAGAGGAGTTTACAGCAGAAAAAAATTAAAAAAGGATGTGCAATGGGCTCCTGGCAAGACTTTGATTTGTCATGCTTAAGCCTAATACAATGTCTAACCGATGCTGACAATTTCACCCTGCTGTATGCCTTGGTTTTGGCCTATTTTCTTGTATTAAATAAAGTAACCCCACAATCCATATTCATACAGGAACCCTTCTTTTTTTTAATTTATTTATTTGGTGCAAGAACCCATTTAAACTTAACTGCGAATATTCATACAGGAACCCATCTTTTTTTTCTTTTGGTACAAGAACCCATTTAAATTTTTTTTTTGGGTAAAAGGTCCCAGAGATGTATTATTAATCACAAGAGATATTTACAATTTGTCCATTTTCCTGTACACAATGTATAAAGCTACATTTCCACATGTCTATGCTTTCCCCCTACAATGCATTCCTACAGTAAAATCCTCTTATCAATTTCCCAAGTTGTACATAAGTCCACATTTTTGACACTTGCTGGAACTTTTCCCCAACTGTAGGTTCGATACCTTACCCATTGTTGGATTACACACATGCACCCCTCTATTGAAGTTGCTTGATTGTTGAAAATTCTTGCATTTCTTTCTTGCCAGATTCCATAACAGGTGACAGCCACTGCTAATTTGCACATTTTTGCTTTAAAACTCTTCCCTCAAAACTTCTTGCAGGCAAACTCAAGCATATCCTTCCATGAATTCAGTTTTATATCCAGTGAGAGTTTGCTCATAACCAACCCCCACAAACCTTGAGTGAAAGAACACTGCCAGAATAAATGTCCCTCAGATTCTGAGTTTCCAGAACACAGTATCATCTGATACAAGGTGAACCCATTTAAATTTAACTGCAAATTCATCCAAATATTAATATGCTCCCAATATTGGGCGCATATTTTCACATTTCTCTTACTTCTAAGATTAACATTAACTAAATTATTACCCAGAACTATGTACACATTTGTGTGGATTGGATTCATACTGGGACGGTTTGACAGACCAAGTAGGCTTCGAAATTCATCCAAGTTCGAAGCCACAACAGTTGAACTTGAAGGTTATATAAAGGCGCACAAGTTCTACTACAAATTGGTAGGCCGAAGCTTGAAGGTTTTGTATAGGCCGAAAGAAATTTCAAACTTCATCAAAGTATGAACTTGTACCGAATGGACTCAAAGGTTGACCTCACACTAATGGGCTCAATAAGGTTGCAAACCTTATGTTGAGACCTGTCAAGGGTTCGAAGCCCAACCCAAAAAGAAGGATATCTTTTATGTGGTTGTACCATCTTCCAGAGGGTAAACGAAATAAAGGGGGAGCTAACGGTAGAAACAAACTGATAAGCCAGAAAGGATCCTGGGGGAAGGCTGATTGGAAAATTAGTGTGAGAGAGAAAAGACTGGTTGGTACAAAAACTTCGTAAACTTAACGGTCAATCCCCCATATACAATAAATTTCATTCTCTTTTACATTTCATGCTGGTTCCTTATTTATTTTAGTTAGAATCAGATGCTATTGACATTATTTTGCTTGACGATGTAATTAACAATCTGTCAACAGTCAAGTCAAAGCCCCACAACAACGAATAAAACATCGGCGCTAAAACTCAGTGCCGATGGATGATTGTCGCTCATGAGTTCTGATTGACCTTTGTGCTTTAAATTCACAAAATTCGTGCTAAAGCCCATATCCACTTTTTTTGAAAAATGATATATCGTCGTATTTACATTCGTGTCATATCTGCACCCATAATTGCACGACTGGCTAAACTTACCACTTTGCAGGTGGTAAAACTGGGTTGTCTACAATAGCGTAACCTGATTCCCTAATTATGGTACTCCTACGCACTAGTTATCTACATTTAGCCAACCAAAAACTATGTATACCAAATTTTCATACTTTGTGTTTTATTTAATTCGGTATGCAGAACTCAGATAACCGTTTTCATAACTGAAAATCGTCATTTCTTCCCCTCACCTTTCTTCGCAAGCTAAATGATGCATGCATAACGTACACAACTGTGTATTAACTGTCGAAGAGAGCCAAAGAAGCAACCCAGTGAACAGCAACCTCAAATAGCAAACTTACTACCAGCATGAATTTTGAGACCTTAAAGAACCAAGGTCGATGAAAACTCGTTAAGTGAGCAAACATCCATCAGCAAAGTAGGTGCGATGTTTATTATTTAATTGTGGGGATCCCATCTCTGATCTGTCAGATTGTTAATTACGCCGTCAAGCAAAATAATAAGGAAAACCTCCAGTTCTAGCTACAGTAAACAAGAAACCAACATGAAATTAGAAGAATACTGAACATGGGGGGATCAACCCCTAAGTATACATAGTTTTCCGCCAACCAGTCGTCGGAACCATATACCTGTAAGCCATGCAATGCTTGAAAGTTTTCTGGGTTTCTCTTTTCTCTCTGCTTTTGATTCTCTCTTTTCTCCCTCACCCTGATTTTCTCTCCACCTCCGTCTCCTATCCGTAAGATTTGCATCTGCTGTTTATGGAAGTTGGCTTCCCCAAGTAACTTTTCACGCTTATCAGTTTATTTCTACCGATAAATCCTACTTCATCCTCCACAAAGATAAAACAACCACATGACACGTGACAGATATCTTTCCTTTCGGGTTGGGCTTCGAACGCTCATCAGATTGTGAAGTCAGCTTTCGAGCCCTTATGCACAAATTTGAACTTTATGAAGTTCAAAACCTTGTTGGGCCCACAAAAACCTTCAAACTTCGACCCAACAATTGTGCACAGGTGTTAACTTTGCAGTCAAATTGGTGTGTGTTAGAACTTTGATGAAGTTCGAAACATATTTGGTCAGTCAGAACCGCCCACTATGAATCCTAAAAACATGAATGAATACATACTTCCGGGTTCAAGTTTAGGTGCCAACACCACCGACTAAGCCTACCCCAACATATTGCGTACCATACCGACACACCAAGTACTTGTACCCGCACTGAATCTAACCAAATGAAAAACTACATGAATGGACGAGTACAGCGCTAAGCCTTAAAGCTAAAGAAGAGGATATTATAATTCAAAAGGCAGGAAACAGAACCTTTTGGCCTGAGTTACTAAGTGGCAAAATTCATTCCATGCACTTCCTAACATGCATCCAGATGACAAAATACAAATGTCATGAGGCAGTCCGCGTTGTAACAGCAATAGTAATTTTATTCGATAATTATATTCTAGACGTAGGAAGTATTACTAAAGGCACAAGTGGCCCTTGTGATGATGATTGGATATATAGCACTCAATCTTGTAGAATAATTGCAGTCAATCTTATAAATGCTTTCTGTTCTTCGTATTCAGAGAATTGTCATTAATTCTTCTTTCTTTTCCCTGTCATTCGTATCTTCATAATAATTATAATAGCTTCACTGTTAGTACTAATACGTAACTACTCTTATAAAGGTGCCAGCAAGTTCAGATGGTGAAGTCTCTTGGCATCATACCAAGGGACCTGAAATTAAATTCCGCCTATGTACAGGACAGGGGGTTCAAGTGAGAGTGAGTGATACAAAACATTGGGTAGTCCAGGCCCAAGAGGCTTCCAATTGATTTAAAGCAAGCCGAAATTATCCCCAATATATACTTATTTACCCCTTTGTCAACTGAAACAATAAATTTATTTGGGAGATGGATTAGCATATTATGGGATGGATTTCACTGTTCAATCATCACTATTAACTTTAATATTACTGTTGTCATTAATCTATTCTACCTTTATGATGTCATTTTTATTTACTGGTAGTTTAAGAAAGAGAATCAATGGAAAAGACTGTCTTCGACCATGATTTCCAAGCAACTCACAAGACTCGTGCAGTCTTCTTTGGTAGAAAGCAGACAAAATATGACAGAAACATGATAAACGTTCCACACATGCAGCCTTGGGCGAGAGATGACACTAACCCACACGCATACAAACACCCACGCACACACAGACTTTAGATGAAACCATACACTGATTGAGTGCAGTCTTAGAAGACCGATATGAGTGCCAGCCGCCTAAACAATTGTCACCAATCGATCCCACCCTGGCACTTAAATTGGCAATGACAGCAACCTCCCTTTCCGTCCCAGAGCCTCCCCCAACCTTTAGCAAAGGCCACATGTGCTGCAAGTACAAACCAAAAGCATAAAACTACGTTGCCCTATGCATTCATTGAATCCCCACGATGAACTTAAGAATGAAGTGCAGAACGATTTTCATAGGATACATTAGTAGTGGCTATACAAAAAGATGCCCAGGATGATAGTGCACTGAATTTCCTGAAGTTTATGTTGCATGAGAACGAATGTAGAAGCATATTAAGAATGTAATTTCATGGCTATGTTTGTATTAGCAGAATGTAATTCCAAGATGGTGTTCTATGTGTTCTACATTCCATGTTTAAGACAGTCAAGTTTTTAACAAGTATAAAAACGTAAGTACTTTAAGAATTTTTCTCTCTGCTTAAATCACATCTTGGAAGAAGGGAATAACTACATAAATTTGAGTTAGTCTCCAAAAAGCACAAGTATGCCTATGCTAGATATGGAGGAATCACACTAAAAGAGAGGCCCAGTGCATCCTCTATTGTGAAGAGGCTGTGCTGGAAAAGGAACACAACCCAAGGCCAAAACATCCGAAACGGGTCTTGCCTTTCGACCGAGTAACCTTCAGTAGCTTAAAACCCGTCTGCATGCTGTATCCCATATATCACTGGTTTCCAAATGTACGAAGGTTTTACCTGGCCTTTGCTTGATAAGGGAAGAGTGTTGTGGTCGACTAGGATCGTTTGGAGGATGAATCCATGAGGCAGGACCTCCTCCTAGAGCTTGATTACGTGCTTGTCTTGCAAGCATGATATATATCTCATACATGACTATGCTATTCAGCAGTTGTAGCATCATATAGTTGTCATCTTTCTTAGTCTGCCATTGTATCTCAAATCATGCAGATATATATGTAACTGCTCAAAACATGGTTACAAGCAATCACATTATTCCGTTATGCAGACTGTCCTACTAGACAAAAGGATGGCTGACTCATTCTTATCCCAAATCATGGAGATACTTCTGTTACAGCTCATGAAATGGCTACGAGCAGATATATCATTCAATCATGTAGAGCTTTAGACTACCCTACTGGGCAAAAGGATGGCTGACTCGTTCCTAGAAAACTTTCAGTACGTTAGAGACAAGAAGCTACCAAGGATGAAACCATGCCAAGTGCCTTTTTCCATATGTATTGCAAGTTTGAGCTAGGGTCTTGTTTGCGTTGCAATGTATGGATGTTACTTTTACCAATAAGCTTCAGCTCCTTGCACACGCCCCAACTTCCACAGGTGGGCAGGAATCACGCCTCACCAGAAACAGTGGTTACTATAGTTCCATTAAAGCAATTTCAAGCAGACCCTCAGGGCCCGGTTTGCATAACCCTGCGAGGAGTTCATATCTCCGGCAGGTGGCTGCATCAGGGTCAAGTCAATAGTCCTGTTAGCTACTCAAGTTCCAGTTCTCATAGTCCCTTCAGGGGTGTAGCAAGCAGCCTGTAATAGTCTAGTCGTGTAACTTCAAGTGGGTCCAAGTCCTCTTAGCTCCATCGTAGCAGTAATAAATGTTAAAAGGAGTGTTGACAAACGCAGCCTTTATCGCCTCATCGCAGAGAAGTAGTTTCCGTGTCTCTAACCTGTGCCTTTGAGGTCGAGATGGAGCAAACTTACCATGGACCAAAGGTTCACCATCAGCCATAACACAAAAAATGATAAAAGTTTAGAACAAAGAAGATCAGGAAGTTCCTAAAGCTCATACTTAGCTTAGAAGAATTGGTATGATCCTGGATATTTGTAAAAGGTTATAAAGAAATGCTATAACACTGTTCAACTTACCACTTTTTTGAGAGAAAGATTGCCTACTTGTTTGACGAGTTTGTTTCTGGAGTTGAGCAGTTGAGCTCGCTTCACGGAGCGCACGACTTAGGACCCCAAAGCAGTTTTAACTAGTTTCATTTCAGCACGTGGTACAGGTAAGTTGCATGGTACGTTGATTTGTGGGTACGCAATATGCGGGGGTAGGCTTAGTTGTTTGACGAGTTTGTTTCTGGAGCTGAGCACTCCCTCCATCCCAAGGCGGGCGGGCCCTAGGACAACTTCTTGATTCGTAGCCAGGACCTTTTGAATGAAAAGGCTGCTCGTACCCATTAGATATTACATAACCTCCTGAACGCAGAACCCGAACCAGGCTATTGGGGGCAGTACAACCAGAGACACCTCGCTTTCCTGTTCTCAGGGTGGAAATAGACTGATATGGATTTGGCTTACCCACGTGATCGACAAGGAATACAACTCCCCCTCTCTCTCTCTTCGCCTCTCTCTCTCTTCCTCTCTTTCCCTTTCTCCCTCCCTCCCTCCCTCCCTCTCCCCCTCCCTCTACCGCCCTCTCCCCGCCCACCCCTCCCCTTTCCCGTTCAGACATCTCTTGTTGGGGAAAAAATATGTTTCATAGAAAGGTAAGTTCTACAAGTTAAGCCCCAGCCCCCCCCCAAACAACAATTCTCCCTCTTCTCTTCATTTTCCCTCCCAGACATCTCTTGTTGGAGAAATGATATGTTTCATAGAAAAGGTAAGGTTTACAAGCTTAGTGCCCTAACTAACTATTCTTGACAAGCTCATCCTTTCCTAGTTTACTTCTTGTTCTGCAAAGCTTTTCTTTTCTATAATAATGGTTGGATGTTAAGAAAAAAAAGAAATTAAAGAGAAATTCGGGTAACAGAAGAAAAAAGGAAACATGGGAAGAAGAAGAAATTTGGGCAAGGATTTTAGAGAGGAAAGAATTTCTTCAAGGACAAATCTTTACCCATTTCAAATGTAATCTCAGTTTCTGTCTGTGTGTGTTCTGAGCATTGTGTGCATTGCAGGTTGTATGTGTGTGTAACTGTGTGTTATAATATATGTTTTTTGTGTGTGCCAAGTTCTCACTTGGCATGATTGTGTGCTTTTTCAAACTAGCCTGCAGAAATGATGCAGCACATGGCTCCTAAGCCTAAAGTCCTATTACCTCCGACAACCAATATTGGGAGATAAAGTGACCTTATCCAACATGAATGGGTATAATCTTAACAAGACATAATTGTATATGAAAGTACATATGGTATCTAGAATCATATCATGCTCTTGACACAGCAGTTATGCACCTTCTAGTTCATGTATACATTGGTTTTGTTAAAGTTGGTGATTATTTAAGACCACTGCCTCTCCCAGATTTCACATTCAAACCTGATAGGATATAACTTTGACTGTGCTCATACATGCAAGAAATAACCTACTAAAATAAAGTTTGAGGGCTCATACCTTGATCACTAGAATAGGACCCACAGCATTGATGTCATACGCAAGTAGCAAGGACGACCTCTGTACTTTGTTTAATGTTGTTTCTGTACTGTAAATTGACGTAAATAAGGTTCTGAAAACTCCTAACTAGCACAAACCTGAATTAAATTTTCAGTGCTATAGTATGAGATTGAATTCTCAGATTTTGTATTACATTTAAACATGGAAAACGTGTAACAGTACCTGGTTGCAAAACATCAGGTATTGAAAGAATGCCAGATGCATTGATGAGAAGGTTCAATGAGCCATATCTTTCCGTTACGGACTTTGCCGAATCCTGATATTTGATGTTTATCAGGTGAGATACTGATATAGCAGAAAATCAAAAGAGAGAAAAAAAAAAACCAGAACTCTTGACGACAAAGAAAGAACATCTGGAGCCATAGACAACTTTAATGGAATCACCACAACTAGTGCAATGTTCGTTTCCTGGTATTTGAAAGGTAAGATGCAAAGGTCAGACTATTTTACTAATAAGAATTAATTGACAAGAGTGCAAAGTAACCTCTATGGTGCTTTCAACGGTAAGATCCAACGTTAGGATGTCAAGACGTTTAGAAAACCTTTTCTTCAGTTCAAGAAGACCTGTTGCTCCAGTGGGATTACGACATGTAGCGACAACTTGCCCTTTATCATTTTTCTCTAGCAACTGCTTGACCTGCGTGAGATTAATGAATTTAAGCAAAGCAAAAGTTATATTTAGGATCTGCATTATACTTGACTAATATATCGATACTAAGAAAATTGACAGATCCTCGTCCATATACAGAAGCAGATTGGTGATTTACTAGAACAAAGTGGGAGCACTACTCTCCTGCCATGAATCGTAGCAATGACATGTTTAACCCTAGGTTCCCAGCATAGGTTCAAGAATAACCAAAAATGCTCTTAACAGCACAAGCTATTAAGCAAATGTCAATAATCACTAGTCCCTGGTATTCATAGCATAATAAAAATAAAAATAAAGCAATAATGCAGCTATTCCAAATCTTGGCACTCTAGGCAGGTTGTTCAAACTCGTAGTAACCTACTCAGGTGATGGCGATTAATATTTGTGATAGATCAATACACGCTCCCAAGCCTAATAGCTTGCATCCACTAAGCCATTTTCTTTCGGAACACGTATAAATAGCAGTCCGCCCCAACTTTCTTCGGTCTTAAAGCAGATTAGCATGCTCCTGCATGTTATTGTCCTTCTAATATAACTTTCACTTTTCACTGGTGTCCTTCCAGAATGGTTCTCAAGTTGCTTTAAACTACGCATCATGGAAAAGCTTCCAAGCATAATATGCTACAGTACAATAGACAATTTTCTATTAAGCAATCGATTTCCATACCAAAGAAAAATGCCAGACAAATGAGGAAAAGGATTGGTCTGTGTTAAGGGTAGATATAGGGCATCAAAGAAGCAACTGATGCAGGGAAAATTGACAACCAAAGGGAAAAACGTCTACCCTCCAAATCTCCCCTTATCTTGCAAGGACCAACACTCTTAGCAGGTAGATTTCTTTTAACTCGCCAGCTCATCACATTGCGTGATGTCTCTCAAAGATGGGGACCAATGCATAAGCTACCACACCCTTGGACTCAGTAATGCAGGGGCATTAAACATGCTGGTCAGTGATCAGCTCGAAGTTGGAGGGCCACAAAGTAGAATAGGCCGCACAGGGTGGAGGCCCCATGAGGTAGGACCCTGGGGTGACCTTCAAGATGGAAGTGGACCAAAAAGGTAGGGTCCAGGGTACTCGAAGGAGATACGAATCCTGGCCTTGAAAAGGATTAGTTGCACCATTCCTGACAGCTTAAACTGGACAAATCTCTGATGCATTTATGTCTGCCTAAGCCAGAAGCATGGCCTAGTGTCACGGGCTGCCCCTTGCACCCGCCTAGCACCGCGCCCTCGCGCCCATCCAGCACAGCGCCCCCGCGCCCATCCAGCTCAGCGCCCCCGCGCCCTTCCAACATGCGCCCATGCGCCTTCGCAAGTTCTTCAAGTCTCGCGCCCATGTGCCCGTCAAGTACAGCGCCCGCGCGCCCAACTGCAGTGCCCGCGCACGCCAAAAGCCAACCGTGAAGATCTGAAGATCCAGGCATGCGTTTTTGCTCAATTTTGGTGGAGATCACCCTTGTATATATTTAAGTTTCCCTGTAAAATTTCAAGTCATTTCGAGTTGTATTTCTCTAATAAGGGGCACTATGACTCCTCGCACATAGTGACGTCTACTACTGTCACTTCGGAAAATCCTCCTAATGGTACTATATGGGAGTCATGCACACCCATACCTGAGAGTCCCTTGCTTTGTTTTAGCTTGCCTGTCTAGCTAGATTGCACACTGTGGATGCAAACATGTAAGTTGTAATGATATTGTTGAAGTAATGAGAATGTTTGAGACCGTTTTGCCCTCGTGTTGAAATCTACTTCTTTGTGCACTGTTTTATGCAATGTTGATGCACTGCTTGCTGTAGATTGTTGGGATTTGTTGGCGGACTCTTCTTGCAAGCGGCAAGTCGAGTGCCACACACGGTTTCCTTTGTGCCATCAAGGGCCACCGTGTGTCACCTAGGAAGCTCCTTAGGAATGGTAAGCACTGCAGTGCGATAACCCTCGACGAAGGCCAAAATGTTATGTCAATTGCTAGGGGAATATTGCATGTCAGTCACTCCTTGAAGAACAATGATAATTTCACCACTAAACAGTAGTATGTATTTTCGCTTATGTGTACTGCAACTCTTTAGTGCTTTTTCTGTTAGAGAAATCTCAACCTCAAACTCTACAGGATAAATTATGTGAGTTAATATAAAAGTGATATGCCTATGTGACTTATTTGATACTCTTTTTTAAGTAAACCATATTCATTGAAGATAAATGACGAGTTGGAACCAGCTAACCAGGCAAAATCAACCACGTGGACTTGCTATATCTTTCATCACTTAGATGTCCCGTGAGACTGCACGGCATACACCTGAGTCGACAAGTACCATCTTTTCTTTCCTTCTAGATACATAAAGAGGCAGCCACGGGCATTGGTCTCGTGAAGAGTTCCCACATCTTCGGCTCAATTTCACAAGCAGCATATCCCGCAGATTAATGAACTGCCATTACGCTTTCTGACCACAGCCCACCATGTATGAGTATTTGGGTACATAATAATTAACTAGCAGCTATTTATCTGGATCATTTGGCGATTATACCCAAAAAGCTCACAAGATTATACATTTTTCACAATATAGTTTTTAATTTGACAATATGATTGAGCGTTAGACATATCATATTATTGACTAGAAATGTTGCTTCCTTATAAGTTTGATAAACATCACTAGTCAAATTCATTTTGATGCCCCCCTTCTTAAAACTGAAAGGGCGTGGCCTACTAAACAAAGAGCATACAAAATACTATCATGATAAGAAGACAGAATACGCATAGCACATTGCTGCTTCTATAACATAATACACCAATAGATTCGGATTCTGAAGTTGTTAAATGCTTTAAACACATCTGGTTGCAGCTTCTTTTAGCACACCCTTCTCTAGCAGAAACTCTTAAAGTATTCCTTCATGTACTAGTTCAGCGTCATGAATGATCCATCGACATTAAAGAGCCAGCCTAAATTATTACTGGCTTAATGCGATGATTGGCCACATAAGATAAATGTCCCTTTAGATGAGCCACATCATCAACACCTATAAGACAATTACGGTCTTACAATCGTTGATCCAAACACTAAGAAACTTCTGAATGAAAACTGCTAAAGTGACTAGAGTTTAGCATACAAAAGAAACAACACAAGTATGATTAAAAATGTACAAGAGCCATCTCAATGTGGATACGCTAATATGAAGCAATAACAGTTAGTGAGTAACATTTCCCTTAAACGTAAATGACTAAATGTACATCGGCATCTGTTTTTGAAAGTTTCATAGTTGCGATAACTATATGTTTAGTTGAGTTAGGCGTGTTTTATGTCTTACCATACACAAATTTTTGAGTTATTCACCTCTTTCCAGAACCATAATTTCTACTTACAGCATAACTTATCATGTCTTGCTTTACTATCTCCATCATTTTTCTTTTGGCTGTCCTCTATCCAAGCAGTTCCTTGGATCCTAATCATCTCACCCTTCACAACTAATGCACTTGCAGATTGTGGGCTAGAATTTGGGTGACTGCCTAAATCGTTCGACAAACTACACACGTTTTTGCATCCAAGTCCACGTAATATCAAATTCGTGTGGTAAGTCCTCGTAATTTTCTCGTTGCCAAATAGTACTAATACTAACCTCTGTCCACAAACTCCCATTAAGTGACCATGTGCGGGGCACTTGCCATTTCTTTGAACAAAATTGAGGATAGAATTCTAACTCCCCAATCATTCACTTAACAAAAAGGAAAACAAATGCTATTGTCTTCTAGCTTCTCAACATCATGGCCAACTCACTCACTCTCTCCCTCCTCTCTCTCCTCTCTCTTTCTCACACACCAAGACACGCGCAAGCACACATTCTGCCACTACTACAATCCACCCACCTAACCAGACTTTTCTCCTCTTTCTTTCTCTCTCAAGCACCGTCATCACCCTTGCCACCCAATAACCACCACCCTCACCACCCAATAACCATCACCCCCCATGTTCGCCACCCCAAATCACTGTCGCCCAACCAAACTCCACCACCACATCATTGTCACTCTCAATCAATTTCACCACCGCCATCCCCAGATCACTGTCACTCCAACCCAATTCCACCACCATAGCTCACCCTAGCTACGACCGTGGCCAACACCCAAATCTCCAACTAAACCCCATTTAAGAACAGATCTTAAATTCCTATCTTGGTACTGAGACACATTGTAATCGCCAATTGCAATCCGTAACTTCATCTCTAAAAATTTGTCACTACATTAAGGAATATATGGCATACGTGAGCATCGCGACATTATTTTAGACTAAAAAATTGATGAAACTGCGCTACAACCCTTAACTCCGATCCAATTCATTTGTTGGACACCTGATTGTTGCTAGAAGTCTGCTCTTCAAGGTTTGGCACTGCAGTTTCAAGAGTTGGTGATGACAGACATGGGTCGTGGGCCACGTGGTTTCTTTCGGTGGTCGTCGCGTGGTAGGGGTTTAATCGTGGTGATAGTGGTGGTGGTAGAGGTGGAGGTGAGTTGGAAATTTGATCGGATGGTCTAGTAATTATGGGATATATATTCGGGCTACTTAGCAACGAAAATGACAATTGACAAGCACTTAGGAGTCGAATTCAATTTTACACGGACTTGGATGCAAAAGCATGCATAGTTCAAGGAACAATTTTGTCATTAACCCATTGATTTATGTAAGAAACACACTTAAACCTGGTTTTTCTCCTCTTATCTCTAGCATTGTGGTTATTTCTGTTTTTCACAAATTTTTTATTTAGTTTTTTCCTGTTATACAGCACATCCACCTTAAAATTCGCATCTTAGCAGCACCAAACTTACTAATATCTTAGTTGTTGGTTGCCAAAATGTCTTCCCATATAGAATGGCTACTAGTAAGAATATTCTGCTGCACTTCCTATGGAAAACATTAAACACAATTCTGGAAGATTATCCAATCATGTATTTATTTCAAATGCTGCATCATCTCCTAGCTCTCCTTATTATGGGTGATCGGCCCCAGGAAATGAAACATTCGCTCTTTACGTGTCCACTACTCCCCCATTCGAAATGCTTTGTTGGCTGAAGTAACAAAATATTCAGTTTGTCCTACTTATTCTACAACCTCTTGATTCTAGAACTTCTCACCAAAATTCTAAGTACTAGCCTTGGTTGTATGTTCACAAACTAATACAATTCGCCAAATCAACAAATAATTGCAGCTACAGCAAGGCGATCACAAACATAGCTCTTTACAATCCTAAGTGTCCACAGCAACTACAATTTCCTGAATAAGGCAATCACAATGACGGATCCATCATAGCAAATATAAAAAATTTGGATAAAGTCTTTCCACGGCATAGTAAAATGCGCCTGAGAATCACTCTTGTGACAATGACTAATTGGGCAATCATGGATTGGATACCATGTAAAGAAATCCAATGTAATCCCATTGCGACCAAAGTAGATACCACGAAAAACTAAACCCAAACCCATTTGAGATATGTCATACATCACACAAGATATAGCTGACGTGATGATTATTGGGGCCATGAAATCATGCAGAAAACAGATCCTAACATATATTTGGAAGAGTAAACAAAAGTGCAAGAATCATACATAAATCTGTAGTTGATGGATTAAAAAGACTATGAGGTGGACCATCGACGTACAACAAATATATACACCCAAATTGGAAAAAGGGTTGTCTCACAAATTCAAGTCCAATGCCTCTGGAAGCTCCTTGCACCATTGAAACGCCACCTTCCCATTCCAATGAAGAAGAATAAGTGGGGAACGATGAGGCCCTTCTAATGAATCTTACGTACGGGGTTGTCATGAGAGAGTGCTGCTGGCTAAGAAGATGAAGGTTCATGTGTTTGTATTGTACGATTTTAACCCGAGAATCTATATATATATATATATATATATATATATATATATATGGGGGCCGATCCACATCTACCGGTGGGAAAATAACAATTTTCCCACCGAACCGCAGGTAAGAGCAGCGGTTGGCCACGTGGACGAAAAAAGGACGAAAAAGACCAAAAAGGATCAAAATAGCACGAGAAATTTACCAAAATATCACGAGAAAATGAAAATCTCGCGAGAAAATGGGCATAATGCCCAACCGCGTGTGGAAGTTGCGGTTGGCATTAATGCCCAACCGCAACCCCTACATGCGGTTGGGAATTATTTGCCAAGTTGCATTTTTTTTAAAAAAAGGACACATATATATTATAATAATAATAAAAAGGACATTTAAAGGACACATATATATTATAATAATAATAAAAAGGACATGAAGGATAATGGAGAAAACCTCAACCGCCACACTTAGTGGCGGTTGGTATCATTGCAAATTTTTTTTTTCTGTCGCTAAAAGTGAAAACTTAATTAGACAGTTTTTCACGAATTTATAAAAAATAGCTAGAGTTAGATCTTGCCAAATTGCAAAAAAGAGACCATAGTTATTTTTAAAAGATCTATATTAGGGAAAAATTTTAGATTTTTCCAAAAACTGGAAAGGGGTTAACTGAAATGGGGAACCTTGTAACTTTGCAGTATAATTTAAAATATCAAGCTAGCGCGATTTTGTGCGAAACTTTTATGAGAACCCTAGGATGTTAGGAAGTTCTATTTTCCAGGATTTCGGGCCATTCCGAAGTCGTTAGCTAATTGTTTGGCCGAACGGGCTAATTTTTTTAGGTCCATTTCCCAAAAAATTGCACCGTTTGGCCAAAAAATTAGCTAACAATTTCAGAATGGCCCAAAATCCTGGAAAATGAAACTTCCCAATGTCCTAGGGTTCTCATAAAAGTTTCGCACGAAATCGCGCTAGCTTGATATTTTAAATTATACTGCAAAGTTACAAGGTTCCCCGTTTCAGTTAACCCCTTTCCAGTTTTTGGAAAAATCTGAAATTTTTCCCTGATATAGATCTCTTAAAAATAACTATGGTCTCTTTTTTCCAATTTGGCAAAATCTAGCTCTAGCTATTTTTTTATAAATTCGTTAAAAACTGTCTAATTAAGTTTTCACATTTAGCGACAGAAAAAAAAATTTGCAATAATACCAACCGCCACTAAGTGTGGCGGTTGGGTTTTCTCCATTGTCCTTCATGTCCTTTTTATTATTATTATAATATCCTTTCATGTCCTTTTTATTATTATTATAGAATTTTTCATGAATTTATAAAAAATAGCTAGAGCTAGATTTTGCCAAAGTGCGAAACAGAGACCCTAGTTATTTTCAAAAGATCTGTATCAGGTAAAAATTTCAGATTTTTTCAAAGACTGAAAAGGGGTTAACTGATACGCGCAACCTTGTAACTTTGCAGTGTAATTTAAAATATCAGGCCAGCGCGATTTCGCGCGAAACTTTTATGAGAACCCTAGGATGTTGGGAAGTTCCATTCCCAAGGAATTCGGGCCATTCCGAAGCCGTTAGCTAATTTTTTGGCCGAACGGGCTTTTAAGCGCTCGATCCGGACACCGGTTCGGGATTTTTAGGCGAAAAATCCGTAAAATACTTTTTAGATCAAGAATGAACTCAGGAAGCTTTAAAATAGCTTTTTAAAGCACTTTTGATATTTTCTCATGCCAGGGGACATTTTGGTAATTTGCCACCCCGCGAGGGGTGTTTTGGTAATTTTACGGTGTCAAGTTTTTTAGTCCAGAAATGTAAGTAAAACATCTGAAAGGTTGTTTTGAAGCTGGTTTGATGGGCGTTAGGGTGACAATGAACCCCCGGGGGCATTTCGGTAATTTGCCTCTCATCGGGGCTATTTTGCTAACTGAACCAGCTTGAAAAATTTCCCAAATGATTTTTAGTTATAGGATAGGGGTGTAAGACACCCAGAAAGTTATTTTGTTCCAGTTGTTCTGAGATGTTCGTTGGGGCGATGGCTGTCAGGGGGTGTTTTGCATACGTAGCGGGGCAAAGGGGTTAACTGATACGGGGATCCTTGTAACTTTGCAGTGTAATTTAAAATATCAAGCCAGCGTGATTTCGCGCGAAACTTTTATGAGAACCCTAGGGTGTTGGGAAGTTCCATTCCCAAGGAATTTGGGCCATTCCGAAGCCGTTAGCTAATTTTTTGGCCGAACGGGCTTTTAAGCGCTCGATTCGGACACCGGTTCGGGATTTTTGGGCGAAAAGTCCGTAGAATACTTTTTAGATCAAGAATGAATTCGGGAAGCTTAAAATAACATTTCAATGCACTTTTGAGATCGTTCTGATGCCAGGGGCATTTTGGTAATTTGCCACCCCGCGAGGGGTGTTTTGGTAATTTTACGGTGTCAAGTTTTTCAGTCCAGAAATGTAAGTAAAACATCTGAAAGGTTATTTTGAAGCTGGTTTGATGGGCGTTAGGGTGACAATGAACCCCCAGGGGCATTTCGGTAATTTGCCCGCAATGACGGGGGCTATTTTGCTAACTGAACCAGCTTGAAAAATTTCCCGAATGATTTTTAGTTATAGGATAGGGGTGTAAGACACCCGGAAAGTTATTTTGTTCCAGTTGTTCTGAGATGTTTGTTGGGGCGATGGCTGCCAGGGGGTGTTTTGCATACGTAGCGGGGTAATTTTTGTTAACGCATCCCCTTTAAAATTTTCGGAGGAAATATTTGGTATATAATTGATGTGATACATTTAAAAAGTAGTAAGCAAAGCGGTTTTGAGACTGCCGGTGGTGTAGCCGCCATATGGGGCGTTGGGGTGATAATGAACCCCCGGGGAAATTTCGGTAATTTGCCGCTCATCGGGGGCTATTTTGCTAATTTTACATTACACAAATTTGTGCTTAAAATAACTTTTAGTTCATGAAAGGGTGTGAGACACCTGAAAAGTTATTTTAAAGAGTGAATTCAGGAAGCTTAAAATCCCGTTTCAAAGCTCAAAATCCCGTTTCCGAAAAAAGTTGTAATTTTTTTTTGTCATGTTTTTTTCGCTCATTGCACCTCAGGCACGCTAGTTAGCCCATTTGTAAGAATTTCGGCGAAAAACGAGACACATTATTTTTTGGGTTTTCCTAGGAAGGGCCTATTCGGGCACATTTTAGGCCCCAATTGATAGCTTCCGAAAAAAGTTATAATTTTTTTTGTCACTTTTTTTTCGCTCATTGCACCTCAGGCACGCTAGTTAACCCATTTGTAAGAATTTCAGCGAAAAACGGGACACATTATTTTTTGGGTTTTCCTAGGAAGGGCCTATTCGGCCACACTTTAAGGCCCAATTGATAGCTTCCGAAAAAAGTTACAATTTTTTTTGTCACTTTTTTTTCTCTCATTGCACCTCATGCACGCTAGTTAGCCCATTTCTATGAATTTCGACGAAAAGCGAGATGCGTAATTTTTTCGAATGCGTCATATGAAAGGTATATTCGCGCACATTTTAGCGCCAAATTCATAGCATGCGAAAAATTATGTACATTTCTTTTTGGTACAGTTTTTTGTAACATCACAGCAGCTAGCCACGCACGTCAGGATAATGGTAATGAAGGCGTCTAGCTTCATTCTTTTTCAGCTCTCAGGCTATCCTATACCTAAACGTCAAGGCATCCTTCCTAGTCCACGAGGAGTGTTTGAGCACTTCCGAGCGAGCAATGTAGTCCATGTACTTGAGGACGTAAATCCCGCAATCGTGACCGTTATATTGCTTTGGTCGGTCCTTTATCATTTTGACTGTCCAAGGGTCCCCCTGTGGCCGTTCGCACGCTAGCGAGAGGACAGTAGTCTGCATCCAACAATAAAAACGAGAATCAAGCCTATGAAACAAGAACAATATACTATGAGCCAAGGTCAAAAAATAAAAACTAACCACTAAAGTGATGTACTCGTTGTACATCTGTGCCAGCAGCTGTCCAGGTTCGTCCTCCCTTAGGCTATCGTATATGTGAACTGTTCTGAACGCTGGATGGAGAACTAATAGGAACCAGTGGTTTGCATGATGACAAGGTATCATGATAAGGTTCGCATCAGCAGCGGGACATTGATAGTCTGCGTTCATCATGCCTAACACGTTTCGACCTGGTTTCCACTTACTCCTGCCGCCCCCTCGCCTCCATTCTGTGAATTCTCTCACCGTTAATTCCACAAAATGAGTGGGATACATGTTAAGCTTCAAATATATCCGACGTCCTCTAACGTAACAGTCATTTCACCAAACCGGAAGTGAAATGAGTTCGTCTCGCTCCTCCATCGTTCAACTAGAGCGGATATAAGGCAATCGTCGTGTCGAGACCATTTCCCGCAATCGGTGAACAGGGTTAAATTTTGACGGTGTAATAGCTGTATTTGTTCCTCGTTTAGTACCCACTCTTCAAGGTGCCTTGTGCTTTGAATTGTTTCCAAAACACCCCTATCGACACCGTCAAATACGTGCCTCGCGACGTGGTCATCGTCATCGTATAGGATTGATGTATCATGAGGTCCACGGCTGAAATTCATACCTCTAAGAACAAAATATAATTATAAGGTATGAATTTTAAGTTGGATCCTTCCTAGCAAAATAGCCCCCGATGAGCGGTAAATTACCGAAATGCCCCTGGGGGTTCACTATCACCCCAACGCCCCCGAACCAGCTTCAAAATAACATTTCAGGTGGTTTACTTACATTTCTGGACTAAAAAGTCGTTTGAAAAACTTGGCGCGGGAAAATTACCAAAACACCCCTCGCGGGGTGGCAAATTACCAAAATGCCCCTGGCATCAGGAAAAATATCAAATAGCCTTAAAATGCTATTTTACGCCTCCTAAGTTAATTCTTGATTTAAAAAGTATTTTACGGATCTTTCGCGCAAAAATCGCGAACCGGTGTCCGGATTGAGCGCTTAAAGGCCCGTTCGGCCAAAAAAATAGCTAACGGCTTCGGAATGGCGCGAATTCCTGGGGAATGGAACTTCCCAACATCCTAGGGTTCTCATAAAAGTTTTGCACGAAATCGCGCTAGCTTGGTATTTTAAATTAGATTGCGAAGTTACACGGTTCCCCATATCAGCTAGCCCCTTTACAGTCTTTGGAAAAATCTGAAATTTTTACCTGATACAGATCTTTTGAAAATACCTAGGGTCTCTGTTTTGCACTTTGGCAAAATCACGCTCTAGCTATTTTTTATAAATTCGTGAAAAAATTATCTAATTAAGTTTTCACCCCTAGCGCCAATTACGCCCCCGAAACGTAAAATTACCAAAACACCCCTCTCGGGGTGGCAAATTACCAATATGATACCTGGCATGAGAAAATATCAAAAGTGCTTTAAAAAGCTATTTTAAGTTTCCTGAGTTCATTCTTGATCTAAAAAGTATTTTATGGAGGTTTCGCCCAAAAATCCCGAACCGGTGTCCGGATCGAGCGCTTAAAGGCCCGTTCGGCCAAAAAAATAGGTAACGGCTTCGGAATGGCGCGAATTCCTGGGGAATGGAACTTCCCAACATCCTAGGGTTCTCATAAAAGTTTTGCACGAAATCGCGCTAGCTTGGTATTTTAAATTAGATTGCGAAGTTACACGGTTCCCCATATCAGCTAGCCCCTTTACAGTCTTTGGAAAAATCTGAAATTTTTACCTGATACAGATCTTTTGAAAATATTTAGGGTCTCTGTTTTGCACTTTGGCAAAATCACGCTCTAGCTATTTTTTATAAATTCGTGAAAAAATTATCTAATTAAGTTTTCACCCCTAGCGCCAATTACGCCCCCGAAACGTAAAATTACCAAAACACCCCTCTCGGGGTGGCAAATTACCAATATGATACCTGGCATGAGAAAATATCAAAAGTGCTTTAAAAAGCTATTTTAAGTTTCCTGAGTTCATTCTTGATCTAAAAAGTATTTTATGGAGGTTTCGCCCAAAAATCCCGAACCGGTGTCCGGATCGAGCGCTTAAAGGGCCGTTCGGCCAAAAAAATAGGTAACGGCTTCGGAATGGCCCGAATTCCGGGGGAATGGAACTTCCCAACACCCTAGGGTTCTCATAAAAGTTTCGCGCGAAATCGCGCTGGCTTGATATTTTAAATTACACTGCAGAATTACAAGGTTCCCCGTATCAGTTAACCCCTTTCCTGTCTTTGGAAAAATCTGAAATTTTTACCTGAGACAGATCCTTTAAGAATAACTAGGGTCTCTTTTTTGCACTTTGGCAAAATCTAGTTCTAGCTATTTTTATAAATTCGTGAAAAACTGTCTAATTAAGTTTTCACCTTTAGCGACAATTACGTTTCGTATTCACATTAAACACACATAGTCATAGTGTTACACCCTAGGAATACACATAGTGTTGAAAATTATTTCCTCCAGTTGTGTTACAACGTTCAGTTACCAAAATACCCTCGCTGAGCGACAAATTATCGAAATGCCCCCGGGGATTCATTATCACCCCTACGCGCGCCAAATCAGCTTCAAAACAACATTTCAGTTTTGTAATTACATTTCTGGACTAAAAAGTCCGTCGAAAAACTTAGCACTGCAAAATTACCGAAATACCCCTCTCGGGGCGGCGAATTACCGAAATGCCCCCCGGCATCGAAAAATATCAAAAGTGCTTCGAAATGCTATTTTAGGCTCCCTGAATTCATTCTTGACCTAAAAAGTATTTTACGGAGGTTTCGCCCAAAAATCCCGAACCGGTTCCGGATCAAGCGCTTAAAGGGCCGTTCGGCCAAAAAAATAGGTAACGGCTTCGGAATGGCCCGAATTCCTGGGGAATGGAACTTCCCAACATCCTAGGGTTCTCATAAAATTTTTGTGCGAAATCGCGCTAGCTTGATATTTTAAAATACACTGCAGAATTACAAGGTTCCCCGTATCAGTTAACCCCTTTCCAGTCTTTGGAAAAATCTGAAATTTTTACCTGAGATAGATCCTTTAAGAATAACTAGGGTCTCTTTTTTGCATTTTGCCAAAATCTAGCTCTAGCTATTTTTTATAAATTCGTGAAAAACTGTCTATATTTGGCGCCCTAAAAAATCGCTATTTTGGAATCTATAAATGTAATACGCTGATTTGTATAAACCTAACATTGAATTATAAGGAAATTCAAAATACTTACTTGTTGTGACTTGATGTATTTAAAGAAAAATCTACCGATCTTCTAGCGGTTATCCACCGATCTTCTAGCGTAAAATATTTTGGTTTGTATTGTTGTGGAGATTATGTAGGTGAGATATGAAGTACGAAGGAAGTTGGTAAAGATGATAGAGTGCAGAAGAAGGGTTCGGGGGAGGGGATTATAAAGAGAGAAAAGTGAGGAAGAGAGAAGAAAAAAGACAGAAAAAAAACCCGTGATTGAGCGGTCAAAGGCTGCGGCAAAAAAAAAAATTTGGCAGAAGGACAACACGTGGGGCATCATGGGGGGAGGGGGGCATCACCGGGGGGGCGCCACGTGGCAGGGCCATCGCCCCCAACCGCGGCTTGTTTATGCGGTTGGGCCACGTGGCAAGGGGAGGGGCCGCCACGTGGCAGGGCCATCGCCCCAACCGCGGGTTGTATAAGCGGTTGGGCCACGTGGCAGGGGTGGGGGGACGCCACGTGGCAGGGGCCATCGCCCCAACCGCGTATACAACCCGCGGTTGGGCCACGTGGCATGGGTGGGGGGACGCCACGTGGCAGGGGCCATTGCCCCAACCGCGTATACAACCCGCGGTTGGGGCACGTGGCATGGGTGGGGGACGCCACGTGGCAGGGGCCATGCCCCAACCGCGGGTTGTATACGCGGTTGGGCCACGTGGCAAGGGTGGGGGACGCCACGTGGCAGGGGATATTAATGCCAACCGCTGCTTCTTCATGCGGTTGGTGTCCTTTTTCTCCTTTTCGCCATTTTCTCGCCATTTTCTCACCATTTTCTCATGCCTTTTTTGCCATTAATGCAGTGTCAGTACAACTTTTTCCCAACCGCTGCTCTTACCCGCGGTTCGGTGGAGAAATTGTTATTTCTCCACCGGTGGGTGTGGATCGGCCCCCATATATATATATATATATATATATATATATATGGGAGCTGATCCTTTGATAGCGCTAGCAAAATGGGGTATTTTGCTAGCGCGATCTGGCCGTCCATCCTAAAAGATGGACGGCCCAGATCGCGCCTTTTTCCAAAACTGTCAGCCGTCCGCCATACAGTCTCGCGGACGGGATTTTTTTACCTTTTTGCCCCCCTCCTCCCATGTCCGCTAGACTGTCTCGCGGACGACTTTCGGTTCCTGACATGTGTCAGGAAAAAGGCGTCCGCGAGACAGTGTAGCGGACGCCCTCTAGGCTGACACATGTCAGGACCTGTCCCGTCGGTCGCCTAGAAAGTCTCATGTCAGAGCCCCGAGAACTGTTCCCCTTGGTATCTGTGACGTCAACAGTGTCCGCTTTGTGGGAGCTCTTTTAGCAAAATTTTCGCGGCCCACTGATAGTCTTACTTCCATTTTCAGCTCCCTAATTCTCGGCTCTTTCAGCAAAATTTTTGTGGGCTTCAGATTCACTTGCTTCCATTTTCAGCACCCTTCAAGCTTCGAGTAACACTTGGTTCAAGCATCACTCAAGCAAGGTAAGTTTGTGATCTTGCTACAGTTTTCTGGGTGGATTGACTGATAAAATATAATTTTTTTTCGACAAAAAATTATAGATCTTTGGTGATGTTCTAGAAATTTGTCACTCTATTCATCAACTTGTGATGTTCTAGAAATTAATTTGTTAACTTTAAACTAATTCATTGTAGTTAATTTTGATTTTTTTGAGGTTCGCTAACTTTGACACGTGTATCCTATTAAAATTCGAATTTTTTTGAGATATGTTTGTTGTATTTTGGCATGGTGAATTTGTCTGTTTATCTTAGTAATTTTAATTTGTTATGTTCAGTAAATATATAATTAGCAAAATGGGACACACTTTTGAGATTATGTATATGGTATCCTAAATCGGTCTATTCGTCAAGATAATTTTGAGATAATAAGCGTAGTCTATTTCTACATAGGTCTTGTTTCACAATGTCTGATTTCGTGTCGAGCTCCAACACCCCCGTAGATGCTAGTGATCCGTATCTAGAACGAACCTTTCAAACATTGGAAGAAGCTGGAGAATGTTTTCGAGCGTATTCATTGAGGGTTGGTTTTGGCATTAGAATAAAAACTACAAGAACAAGCAGCGTATCGAAAAGGATATGCTCTCGCTTATACGAGTGTCATAGGGGCAGAAACCCAGTGCAAAATGAGACACGCGTAGGCAACGATGACAGTGATGATGACGAAATAGGGTATCGCGGAGAAGATGGGATTGCTTTGCGCGCACGAATTGCCAGGTCAAGATGTTCGTAAGCTATAAAGCCAAACAAGATCATTGGCTTATTACCAGCCTGGAACTGGCACACAATCACCCGTTAGTAACCCCTTCTAAGGTGAGTCAGATGCATTAACACAAGAAGATGGGTAAGGTCGCGAGGAGCCTAATTCACACAATGAGCGATGCGCGGCTAGGACCTACCGACATGATTAATGTTCTTGCTGAACAGGCTGGGGGAATTCAAAATTTAAACTTTAACACGACAGACGTTCGTAACGCGGTCCGAACCCATAGACGAGCCGCGTATGACCTCAATGATGCGCAAGCGACAATGAGCCTATTGAAACAGATGCAGATGGAGGACCCGCAGTTTACCTTCGACTATAAACTTGACGACGAGCATCGAGTTAGCACAATTTTTTGGGTCGACGGTCGTTCGAGGCTCGCTTATAAGCATTTTGGGGATGTCGTGACTTTCGACACCACATACCGTACCAACAAGTACTCGATGCCATTCGCTCCTTTCACCGGCGTCAATCATCATTATCACTCCATCCTGTTCGGGTTCGCCTTGTTAAGGGACAAGAGCGAGAGTTCTTTTGAATGGTTGTTTAGGGTGTGGCTGGAAGCAATGAACTTCAAAGCACCGACTGTTATCATCACCGATCAAGATTTGGCAATGAAGAAGGCTATTGCTACTGTCTTCCCAGATACTCGACACAACTTGTGCACTTGGCACATAAGCAACAAATACCCGGAACGTCTGCATCACATGTACGCAAAGTATCCAGACTTTAAACAGGATTTTGACAAATGCGTCCTCAAGTCATTAACGATTAAGGAATTCGAGGAGAGGTGGGAAAAGCTTGTTCGGGATTACTCATTGCAAGACTACGAGTGGCTCCAGCACTTGTACGGGCTCAAAGAGCAATGGATTGGCGTTTACACGAGAAGTCATTTTTCTGCGGGCATGAAAACGACGGCAGGAGTGAATCTATGAATGCCACATTCGATAGTTATGTGGGTACAACTACCAATTTGAAGAGTTTCGTCACATCTGCACAAAAAGCGGTTGCGTCGTTGTTCGTGAAAGAAAGGGTTGCAGACTTTGCAACCACGTACAAGCAAAGGAGAAGGTTGCTTGAGACCCCGCTGGAGCTGAACGGTGCCAAAGTCTATACGAAGGAGATCTTCCTGTTTTGGTTGTCTTCTCTACGTCCACTATACTATGTAGCGGACGGCCCCGCAGAATACCCACCTCTCCAACACTTAGTTTTTTTTTTGTTGTGTTCTCTACGTCCGCTATACTATGTAGCGGACGGCCGGGTAGAAAGACTGATTATCGAACACTTGGTTATTTTTTGAACACTTGCCCTGTAGATAGACAGATATCCAACAGACAGATATCCAACATTTGGTTTCCCACCGTTAAATCATATCGGTCAATAAAATCAATCGCATTCAATAAATTTTTTTAAAAAAAGTGTTGAATATAACGTTACAATGTGAATTGGGGAACATCATCTCTCGCGGGAATGATGTTCCTTACACGGATTTACAATAAACCTAATAGCTCTAGGCCGGCCATTCATAATTTGCCAAGCAATCCTATACCTAAAGTCTTGTATGCATTCTTGGCTCTAGACAGTCTTCTTGAGGCTCTCAGACCGGCAAATGTAATCCATGTACATGCAGAGGAAGACGCCGCAGTCCGAGGAATTATGTTGCTTGGGCCTACTCCTCTTCAATCGAAAAATGAGGTCCGGTCTGCGTGATACCTTCTCCCGACGCCTACCATTGACCAGGGCAGCAAAAAGATTCTGCGAGAAACATAATAAGCATTAAACATAGCAAACAAAATAAGATTAATCAGTTTTACAATATGCAAGTTACAATAAGAAGGAAACATGATCTTACCATGGCATCCAACTGGCCTATGCCTCGGTACATATCAATCACAGGCATCACGTCAGTATCATTGTAGAGACTGTCAACGACTGATACCGTGCTCTGTAATGGTTCGTAGCAAACCAAGTACTAGTGGGCATTCCCTAAAAAGGGGATTAGAAACACGTCGGCAACACTTGCGCTCACTGGACTATCCCTAGCAAGATATGCTTGTAGGTTAGGGGACGGTTTCCACTGGGCCATGGTTCTCCCCTTCCCCTTCCTTGCATTGCCCCAGTCGTGCCACTCTTGTACTAGGATCTGATGAAAAAAACATCCAAGATAAACACGTGCGGACGATGTTTGGATGCTCCCGACACCTTCGCCTTAGAATTTGCACGTAGTGCGAGATGACACCGCTGTCTAACCAAACTCCCGGCGCCAGCGAGGCGATCTCTATCCACGAGGCATTGTAATCCAAGCCCTCCGGGTGATCCACGTCATACGACGCTCTGTCTTGGGGGGCCCCGCTAAAATAACGGGCTCGGATTAGATCGCATTTATGCGGCTTTAGGGGCCTGGCTGGATGCCCTTTCGGATATTGCCCTCGGGGGTCGACCGGGGGATATTGCCCTCCGCCGGGGGGCAAGAGCAAGGGATATTGGCCTCCAATTCCTTCTTCGGCCGGCTGATATTGCTCTCCGGCCATTTCTTCAGCCGGTTGATATTCCCCTCCGGGGCCGCCAACTGGTCCCGCCCACGGGACAATGGGCAGTGCCTCGGAGAAACCGTAGTTTTCGAAAGGACAGTCTTGCGTGACTTGAGAGAGAGGTTCCGGGAATAAATTGAAGGAGGGGCCGCTGTAATCGCCCCACGACGCTTGAGCCTGTCCCATCCCCGCTTCAGAGGTACCACCAACTCCCTGACTCACCCCTGAAGCCTGTCCAGAGGGATCACCGTATCCCTGGTTGACGCCCGTATAACCCATTCCCGGGCTGACTCCCGAAGACTGTCCCGATGCTTGGCGCAAAAAATTCCCGCAGCCTAAAGCCAATGTCGCAGCCTGTTGGCAAAGATCCTCGCCCATTGCGCTCACCAGATCCCTCCGCTCACTCAACTTCTGGAAGAATGCAAGCGAGGCATTAACCTACATCCAAAGAGATAAAAAATTAAGTAACTTCAATCAGACATTTATATTCAACTAATTTGGTTCAAGTCAGACTTGTTGGGCAACTTACGAGATTGTATGCCATACGCTCATCGATCTGACCCCTAGGCGCATACCTCTCCCCACGTTCAAAGTTTACAGGGGCTACTCTCCTCCACGTGATGCGGTAGTACCACTCATCGTACTGATCGATGCTGATAACGGGGTCTGGCTCCGAGATGATGGCCGCCAGTGTGTCCTGCCAAGAAGTCCAAAGCTCTATTTCGGCAGCACACAATTCGTACACATTAGCGGTGCCAAACACTCCGACATCCGGTGGGTTCCTGTTAACCCTCATATCTGGGGCATCGACTGGCAAACCCTGCTCCAACTCAAAATGGCGCATTGCTCGGTCGGGCAGCTGCCACTCTGCGACCTCGAAATGGATCAGGGGTGTGCGCTACAACCCGGAGAGCGTGAAGACGAACGACTCTCCCACCCGTCGCGCCAAACGTATGTACAGTGCCCAACGCATTTGGCCCGGAGATAGACGGTCGAACTCCCCTCAATAGTACGTAATGTTGTGATGGGGATCGACTCTCCTCTTGTAGTGGCTAGCCCTCCGGCTGTACTCCCAAGCACACAACCAAGGCCAGACTTTATCGGTTCCATCCCTACGCGTTGGTGCACCGGGAGCAAGGTGTTCATAAGACCACACCTGAGAACATCAAAAAATTATATTTATATTGTCGATTCAACAAAAATAAAACACAATAATGAAGACATGATTTATATGATATACCTGCAATAGCGAGAGACATGCACATATGGCTTTGGAGTTGGGCCTCGTTGCCTTGTGCAATGTTCGGTACAGATACGAAAGAACCACTGCACCCCAGGCATAATCCCCAACCTCCGACAGGTTACCCAACAACGGTAAATATTTCACGCTGACCGTGTTCTTCGACGCCGTTGGGAATAAAATTGCCCCCATCACCCACAAGAGAAAGGCCTTTGTGTACACCACAAGCTCACGGCCCGTATAGTTTTCCGGCAAAACCCCGTAGGTATCTACCAACCACTTCAACTTTATACCACCAGTGCTAAATTGATCCTGGGGTATCGAAGTGAAGAAGTCCCGCGCCGTTCTCTTATTCGTTGCGTCTGACGGAGGAGCAATTACCGGCCGCCCCGTCACTGGCAACCCCAAGATGAACCCTACATCTTCTAGGGTAATTGTCATCTCTCCGAGCGGGAAGTGAAACGTATTCGTTTCACTTCTCCACCTCTCAACAAGGGCACCTATCAAGGCCCGGTCAAGCTGTTGAAAGATCTGCCCATGCGTGAAAATCCCAAACCCAATTCCACGCAGTATCCTTTTCTGGGACTTGTTCAATTTCCATCTCGTGAACTCGCGAGATACTTCTACGGTGGTGAGAAGTTCTCTTTCCTACGAATTATTAATAAATACAATTTAAGCAAAATGAACGGTAAAACAACGTTCGTAATAATAAGAAAGTTGATAAATAATGTATCTTACTCCACCATCCCATATGAGCGTACTGATATGGTTGGCTTGGTCGTATAACACGGATGGATCTTCTGGTCCAGGGATAAATTCCATTTTTTGCAACTGAAACTATGGAAAAACCTTCTCAGTTTGAATTTTTCGTTTTGGATTTTGATAATCGCTCGCAAAAATACGACGCTAGCACATGCATAATAGATATATAGACATATACGGAATCGGATTTTACAAACGCTAGCACATGAACAAATACATACATATATAAATCCTCATCATTGCTAGCACATGCTCAATGCATAATCAAAATCACGCATAAAACGCAATATTGATCACAACTATAGATTAGAAACATGTAAATGATTGATTTTGTGAACTTACGTGATCTATTAGGGTATTAAAGCTGCTCTTATGAAGAAATTGTGCAGATCTGCTTGCCAACGCCGCTGGGAATATTTGTGAGTAGGAAGAACGGAGAAGAGTGTCGAAGTTAGGACTTTCTTTTGGGATTGAATATATATTTGCTGTCCGCTATACAATATATATTTGCTGTCCGCTATATAGTATCGCGGATGACACCAGTCTGTTCCTTCTGCGGGACTGTCCGCTATATAGTATTGCGGACGATAGACTGTCCGCTATATAGGATCGCGGACGATAGACTGTCCGCTATATAGGATCGCGGATATAGATACCAAAAACAAAAAAAAAATAGTGTTGGACCAGAAAATGGTTGGCACGGACCAGACATTTAGTTCCGACCTTCTCGAACCCCGGCCTAAGCGGAGGCCTTATATCCGCTATATTGTAGAGCTAGACTTTGGTGTGCGCTATATATAGAGCTATACAATGTAGCGTAATGTAATAAATTGGAATAAATTGGCGCCCGTAATGCAGTTTTAATAAATTGAAATAAATTGGCGCCCGAAGACTTGTTTTAGCGACATAGTAGGTTAATGCTATTTTAATAAACTGACACCCGAAGACTTGTTTTAGCGACGAAATCAACAATCTCAATAAACAAAAAATAATGTACGATTCACAATCAACGATCTCAATATATCAAGGCAACAAAAAAAGGCACAATTAAGCAAGAAAATATTTGGAAACATAATGAACAAGAACATAAATTTTTTTATTATAATAATAAACTAGGGTTCACAAATGGGGTACGAAAGTTTTTCACAAGTGCTCCGATCAAAGATTACAACTTGAAAATCCCACCACCCAAGGTGTTCGAACACTACAAAGTCCCCGAGTTCGAGGCCATGCTGGCGCACGAAGACGTTCCAACCCTCTGCGAATTCCTTTTCTTGGGGTCGGCCGGGCTTCAGCTTGATTTCAACCTGCCATGCCCCCTTGCGGCTATATAATCTTTCACTATCATGAATTGTTGTAAATTGATTGGTAAATGCTTCCGGTATGTCCTACCAAACACAATACAAAAAATAGGTTAGTTTTGGTTAAGAAAAACAAAAGATCAAACTTTTAACACACGAAAATACAGAGAAAGGGAAAGAGGGATAGCCTACAAGTTCATGCTCAAATCCCGGCATCATGACTTTGAAAAAGTGTTTGCTTACCAGGTGCAAGTTGCCAATATAATCGTAGGCGTAGGTGGTCTCCGATCCAGAAGCCATCGAGATCGATGTTGAGGGGAGGACGGTGGTGTCGCCAGAGATGTGGGTCACCGGAGATGTGGGTCGCCGTAGATAGGGTAGCGGCTTGAGTTAGATGTTCGACAGAGAGAGAGAGAGAGAGAGAGGGGACGCCGTCCACTACATTGTACAGCTCCCACAAAGCGGACACTGTTGACGTCACAAATACCAAGGGGAACAATTCTCGGGGCTCTGACAGGAGACTTTCTAGGCGACCGACGGGACAGGTCCTGACATGTGTCAGCCTAGAGGGCGTCCGCTACACTGTCTCACAGACGCCTTTTTCCTGACACATGTCAGGAACCGAAAGTCATCCGCGAGACAGTCTCGCGGACATGGGAGGAAGGCAAAAAGGTAAAAAATCCCGTCTGCGAGACTGTATGGCGGACGGCTGACAGTTTTGGAAAAAGGCGCGATCTGGGGCGTCCATCTTTTAGGATGGACGGCCAGATCGCGCTAGCAAAATACCCCATTTTGCTAGTGCTATCAACGGATCAGCTCCCATATATATATATATATATATATATATATGTGTGTGTGTGTGTGTGTGTGTGTGTGTGTGTGAAGCGCAAGGATGGAAAGATATGTGGAGTGCAGATGGAAAGTTGGACACGAGACAAAGGGAGCCTTACGAATCTGCCGGCTCTGCCGTATAGAAGAGAAGCATAAATTTTGGTAGCTAATTTACATTATAAGAATCTTTCACCTCGTATACGATTAACAGTCGCTAACTAGTTTAGTAACTTTTCTATTAAAATTTTTAATAATAAATTTTTAATAGTATTTTTTTAACGTTACTAAATAAAAACTACTTATAAATATAGGGAGTAGAAAGAAGATTCTTTCAACGTAGGTAACAGTCAAAACTCTTTTATAAGAGAAGCGTCGGTTTCTTTTAGATCAATAGTTTGACCAATGTCAACGGCTATAGTAAATTGAGATTTATTTTTTATTTCAATGAGACCAAATTCTCCCCTTCCCATAAAAAATTTTGTTTTTTTTATAATCCCAATACTACCATTCACATAAATCTAACTTTGTTGTTCAGGCACTAACCTTGATATAGAAAGGAGCTTCCTCACCAAATCTTTTATCCTTAATGTTTTTTCTTCATCAATATGTTCCCATAGTTACTATCGTCGTCATTCTCTTTCCGACTATATCCATAGACGTTGCAGTGGGCATTACGTCAGCGCAATGTGTGCGTATATCAATGAAAATCCTTATTTCAATTTTTCTTGTGACTAGTTGCAACCTATTTACACTTGCGGGCAAACTCTCAACTTAATGTGAGCTCTTTTTTGCCTCTTTACATGAGTACTTCTCTAAAACTGAAAATTTTAACAAAAATGAAAACTTAAGACAAAGTAAAGACGGTGTGCCCAATGAACAAAGAGAAGCTTTTGCAAATAAAGATATAGTATTCATTCTCAAAACAGAGCCTCTATCAGAAAGTAAAATGTCTAAAAGCTATAGGAAAAAAAGAAAGAAAGACCTCAAGTCAAGTCATTTTGTTGAGTTGCATCATCCCTTTTTTCTTGGTCATCTTCTTCTTTTATCCTTATACATTGCTAAGATCTCATAACTATTTAAAATTTGTTGCTTCGATCCTGAAGAAACGTCAGTCTCTATCACTTATAACCACCACTATCGATTATTTCTCCTTGTCAACAGTTGTATAAAACTTCCACATAGTTTTCTTTAATGCAAGCACCACCACGTCTGATAAAACTTGAATTGTTTTAAACTGTCACTACATCATTATTAATGACATCATTACTAATAGTCACTCTTAAGGCGTCTTAGCTTTCGTCTTCACACGTGTGTCCATATTTCATTGGTCATTGTAAAACTGAATTTTGACAGGCTAACATTGCCTCCCATGACTCGTGCAAACCTTGGTATCGTGCGAGTCAATTCAATTTGAATTATAGATCTTTAGGCAATTACTTGTTTTTAGTAGACGAATCAACATAGAGAAGTCAAATTAGGACTCTTCACCTTATTTACATACCTAATTTCTTCTGATTGCATAATTTTTGTGATTTCATTTATGAATCTTTCTTCTTGAAGTCTCTTATATTTTTTCTCTTGCATTTACGAGAAAGAAGAAATTGATTCCAAAAGGTGATGAAGGAACAGGTGTATAGTATCTCACATTTTTAGCAGGTTTAAAATAATCATTTGTGTTTCGAAAAAATAAACGGGCTTTAACTTTGAGCAATTCTTAGAGACTAGTAGAGAATGGAAGCTTAAAAGAATTTTATATAAAAATATAATTTTAAAAACTTTTGGGGTCATTTTGTAATTTTACAAAACTTTGGGGGCTAAATTGTAATTTTGAAAGTTAGGCATTTTGTGTAATTATTGTGAAATATGTGTTAAAAAGATGCCACCTCCTACTTTTGAAAAAGGTGACTAGTGAGATTAAATTATACAATAATGGTTGGATGTTAAAAGAAAGAAAGTAAAGAGAAATTTGGGTAAGATAGAAAAACAAAAGAAAGGAAACAGTAGCTAAGAATAGAGAATAAAAAAAGAGAAGAAAGAAGAGGAAACAGGGGAAGAAGAAGAAGAAGAAATTCGGAAAGGATTTCAGAGAGGGTATAGCTCTACCCATTTTAAGTGTAATCTCAGTTTGTGTGCATTGTGTGTGTTGCAGGTTGTGTGTGGGTTTGCTACTTGTGTGATTGTGTTATAGTATTTTTTTTGTGCAAGCTTCGAGGCAGTAGGATTACGGGAATTATGGTGTATTTGTGTTTGTATGAATGAGTAAGGTAGAAGGTGTGTGTGCAGTGTAGTTGGGTATGCACAGTGTCTTATGTGTGTTTTTACCTCGTGTATGTGTTCAGGTGTGTGTGAGTTTGTGGTGTAATTGTGAGTTTAAAATGTGTGTATATGTGGTATGATGTGTGTAGGAGTGTTTAGGAGAAAAAAATGGTGAGGTTGGTGTGTGTTTCATTGTGTGCCGTTGTGTTCGTGTGTGTGTGTGTGTGTGTGTGTGTGAGAGAGAGAGAGAGAGAGAGAGATAGAACTTCGGGAAGGTGTGCATTGTGTGACAGTGTGTGTATATGTGTGTAATAAATGTGTATAAGTGTGTTAGTGTGTGTGTTTTAGATGTGTATATGTGTAATTGTTTGTTTGTTAATGAGTGAAGGGGGATTCTGTGGGAGTATATGTTCAGCAGAGGAAGAAAAGGAAGATGATTATATGTAGTTTAGGTGAAACAGTAGGTGTTTTGATTTAAATAGTAAGTGTAATTGTCGATAAAGATAGGGAATTATTTATGCAGTTTTTATACTAATTTTTATGAATAGTTAAGATCAAAATCTGACAAAGTCTCTAACACTAACCTCCATTATTTTTATGAAAATGTACGCTCTGAAATTTTTTGAGAATTTTTGGTATCCAGAAGGATGCCAAATTTGGCTATTGATTAAGAAGAATAATCAGATTATTTAGCATAACAAACCAAGCTATATTAATCTGAAAATTTTTAAAAAATCTTATTTTATTGTGATGTTCCATTTTCTAAAATCTCGTGTCATTTTGAGGCTGACAGATATTTTTAGCAAAACCGACTTCTGAGCACTCGATCCAGATACCAGTTTGGGATTTTCTGGTGAAAATTTTTTTAGCCCCAAAATGACTTCGTGATGCTTAAAATAATGTTTTACACTATTTTTGAGATTTTTTCGGTGTCCGAAATTCACAGAGAGTATTTTGATAATTTGCCACAAAGAGCATTTTGGTAATTTTACATATAAAAGGTATTTTTGGGTAAATTCATATACGATAAGGATATTCTAGTGATTCTATTTATGGAAAGGTGGTTTTGGTGATTTAAGTGTGAGAGGAGTGCTTTTGGTAATTTTACACATAAAGGGCATTTTGGTAATTTTACATACTCGATGAGGGGATCGTTCTGAGAGTATGCATGAGTCAGTATTGAATTCATAGTATCGTAGTAAGGGTTTCTATCTGAACCTTGGGTAAGAATTTATGTCTGAACCCTTATTTTGATAACTCGTACTTGTAAGTATTCTTTCGATTTACTTATGGCTATTGTCAAACACTGAATTATGCATTAATATCAGCATGTTATTGTAAAAAAAAAACCCAACATCGAACCTGACTCGATTATTTGAAAATCTTATCGATGCTCGCCTTATATCATATGCTGAGCAAATTCATTATTTGTTTGTATTCGTTCTTCTGAATTGTTATGCCTAAATTCAATAAGTGTTCGTATTTATCCCTGCTATTTGTTTGTGGATATTCTGGAATTCTGCGTGATGAATTATATCAGCATGCTTAATTGTCATTGAGACTTTAATTATTTCAGTTATTTGAATGCATGTGGATGCTCATTTTATTGGGTGTTAAGCAGTGAATTTCTTGTTGATTCTATGATTGTTGTTTTATGTGTTGACCTGAGAATCTATTCTGTGGGGAGGCGTTAAAGGGGTCTAAACCTGCGTAATTATATAGGGCTAGTACCTTAATGAGAAGGTCTAGTTATCGTACATCATGCATATGTACACTTTTTGTGCATTGCCTACACGACATTGCCTTTGCTGACGATCAATATGTTTGAATTTGTTTACATTGTATCTTACAATGATTGTTCTAGGAATGACGTTCAAATGAATGTCTTGTTATCTGATTAAAGGGAATTGAATGAAACTCTTTCCTATATCGTGATCAAACTGTTTGTGATTGTCTGAAACCCTTCCCTTATTGCCCTTTAAAATATCTATGTTCATTTTAAAATCCTTTAGGAATTCATCATTGCATTTTAAATTGATGGCTTTCAAAATGATCTTTAATGTTTGTTTTGGCATCTATTTATTATTGATGAAGATCATTTTGGAAATTATCAAACTAGTTATGATTGTTTGAAATATTTTTTTGAAAAATTATCATCGGATGGACTTTTGAGTCATTTGTAATTCTTTCGATTGTCCTTGAATGACCTTACTCAGCTCTCAAAAGCTCACTCTTCGTTGAACTCCCTTCTGCAGGTGATCAGTTATAGAATGCTCGAGAATGGGTTTAGAGTATGTGTGAAATTCCAGTGAACCCACCACTACTGTGTAGTGAGACCCCTGTGTGGATCGATACTATTTATTCGTTCTATAAGAATTTGAGTTATAAAGAACCTAAGTTTTAATAGTTTAAGTTTAGCAATTTTGTAATCTTGTATTTTGAAGAGTTTAAGTTGATGTCTAGTTAGATGCTTTGAAGTATGTATCATTAAATAGGATTTGACAGGTTTGATGCGATGTAACAGGTTAACCCTTCGGGAGTTCGGGGCGATAGAGTTCCAGATTGCAAATGTTACAACTTGTATCAAAGCAGTTCAGTCTTGTGGTATTAAGAGTATAGGTATTTGATTCTGTAGGCAGGGAACCACAAAGTATAGGTAACACGATTCTGTAGAGTCGTGTTTTGATTAATGAAAGTGGGATATGATAATGGTGGAGTTAAGAAGACTGCCTTTAACTTGTAATTGTATTGTTCTACACCACGTGTTAGAATAAAACTGATAACTTTTAATGGCATTAGTATGGCTCGAACTTATAGCACTGGCAGTGGAGATAGTACGGAGGGCCAGGAGGTCCCTAATAGAATAGATTCCAACAGGTTTGTATAATATGAGCAGGGATCCTTTCCCCGACATTGGAAAGACCTGACAAACAATCCTTAGATTGGGAAATGTGCTATATGGAGGTATTTAAGATTGTAGAGGGGCACCTCTACCTAATAGGGAGGAATAGCAGAATCCAGAACCGATGGTTGCAGTTGTGAACACTATGAACTAGATTCTGACTTGATGACATAGAATCTGGCCAATCAGTAGCAAGGAGTACGGAATTTGGTTCAACTATAACCATAACCTCAAGGTGAGAGTACCTTGGTGAATTTAACAAATAAAATGTGACTAGCTTCAGGAGGTCATTGGACCCTATGAAGGCAGAGAACTGGATTAACGAAATAGAGAAAGTTTTTCGAGCAATCTATTACAGTTAGAGACAAAAGATTTAATTGTTATCTATAAACTGAGAGATGAGGTTGATTAGTGGTGAAAAATGGTAGAAAGAAATTTGACTCGTCCACAGTTGGATAAGATGACTTAAAAATAATTCTGGGAATTGTTCTTCAATCGATATTTTTTGATAAGTTATCGTGAACAGATGTTAAAGGAGTTAATGTGAGGGAAGCAGATCAAGAGTTAGTAGACAAGTTTGAGAGGTGGTTTTCTCATCTCGCTAGAATTGTACTAAGGATGTTACTGACGAAGGCTGATGGATGCCAAAAGTCTAAATAAGGCTTAATTCTGAACTAAGAGATGGAGTGATCTCAGCTAGATTGACAAGCTATATGGAATGTTTTAATTGGCGTGTGTTTTGGAACAGTCCAAGTCTGACAATAAAGGAAGGTATGAGCAAACACAGAGTGGACAAAAGAGAGATAGGCAAAAGTTTTCCTAGGACAGATATGTAGGAGTTGACAGGCGTCGGCAATTTTTACAGTCGCCACAGCAGTGTGCCCAAGCCCTGAAGATGGGGCAAAGTTAGGGATTCACACTCGTTTCGGGTTAGGAATTTAGACCTGGGCATAGTACGGGATTTGGAGGAGCACAGGGTAGGCGCTTAATCAACTTAGAGTACTAGATTTGGACCATCGCAGAGTTTCGAAGTTTGATCTAAACAGAGTATTGGTCAGGGTGGTGGGTCAGCTTTTCTGGCCACCCCATGTGTCATGTGTGGGAGAAGTCAGGGTGGTAAGTCATGCTATAGATTTATCGGATGTTGTTTTAGGTGTGGCAGTGTGGAACATCATGTTCGAGATTGTCCATTTGTTAAAAATAACCAATCAACTTTCCGTCCCACCTACAGCTAGTGCATCAACAACTAGAGGTCCTCGTTAGGAAAGAGGACAAGGTCGACAGGGGCAGAGCCAAAAGTCTCAAGTCCAGCAAGGGCATGGTACCTGGACATCGGCCAAAATTTATTCAATGTTCTCTAAGGATGCTACTACATTCGATGATGTGGTGTCAGGTGTACTACAAGCTAACCCATTAGATGCTCGTATATTGTTTGAGTCTGAAGTGTCATATTCCTTTACACCCCTTACTTTTGCACAACAATTGAAGGTGAAGACCCATCCTTTAAGAACTATTTTTCTGATAGGCACTCAGTTGGGAGAGTCTTTGACCATTTCTACAGTTCTCTGTAACTGTACTGTCTATGTTAGGGCTAGAGATATTTCTGTGGACCTCATCCCATTTGATGTTAGAGATTTTGATATCATACTAGGCAGGGATTGGTCATCCTCTAATCAGCATTCATAGATTGTCAGGGAAAACCTTAGTAGTATTTGAAAGTTCGTAAGGTATGGGTAATGGTTAAGTTAGTGATTTGAATTATGAGTGAGAATGATGCTTTTTGAGGAAGGACTAGTGTTAAGTCTAAAAATTAGTTTGAGAGTACGATAATAAGTGTGTGATCATACCTTGACATCTCGTTCATTCTTTTGTATGTTGAATTCAATTGCACTTAACTGAATGCCAACTTACTCTGAGACATTAGGAAGATGTCATTTTTACTGACTTGTTCTTAATCCTTTTCCAGGATATATATATATATATATATATATATATATATATATATATATATATATATATATATATATGGGAGCTGATCCATTGATAGCGCTAGCAAATGGAATTAAGTTGCAAGCGCGATCTGACCGTCCATCTTGAAAGATGGACGGCTCAGATCGCGCCTTTTCGAAAACTGTCAGTCGTCCGTGACATAGTGTCGCGGACGAACTTTTTTACCTTTTTGCCCCTCCACCCGTCCACTACACTGTATCGCGGACGGTCCAAATATTTTTTTTACGTTTTTTTTAAGTTCGTCCGCTACATAATGTAGCGGACATTTTTTTGACAAAAATACCCTCATGTTTCATCCACTACATTATGTAGCGGACAAGTTGACAGACATTATTTTTTTTCTTTCTCTGTCCTTTCTCTCATTGTCCTTCTGACATCTCTCTCTCGTTTCTCTGCTTTGTCTCGGTAGTGCACAGATGGGATAAAAGTTCTGGGAAACATTTGTTCTGTCCTTTCTCTCATGTTCTGCTTTGTCTTTGTGAATTTGGCCTTTTGGAAACATTTTTTCTTCAGATAATGTTTTTTGTTTGTATGGTTACCTAAATGATAAAAGTTTGCAGAAACAAAGTAAGAAAGAGAGGGTTAAACGGGCTCTAATGAATTGGAATCACAATTTTTTCTCTCATGTTCTGCTTTGTCTTTGTGAATTCTCCCTCACACACACACACACAGTGATGGGTTCGTGGGTAAGCAGCCATGGCTGCCGTGAGGAGGTGAGGGCGAGGGGATTAGTGCACCTGTGTGTGAAAAAAGGAGAGGGGAGTAGCATTAGGTTGCTGCCTTGCGTGAGAGTGCATGTGTGTGTGTGTGAGGGAGAAATGAACAAAGGGACACTGCCGTGAGGCAGTAGCACTGTTACTTGAATGCCTTTTCTTCGAGCCTGAATGCTCCGGCGCTGCTCTTCGACGTCTCTTCTTCTCGGCTGAACAAGATCCATGCTATGAAAATTTGTGCTACATCCAGAACCATAAAAGAAATCATGGTGAGAGAAAATAGAGAGAAAGGAGAGAGAAAGTGTCATAAATTGATGAGAGATAGAGAGAGAGAGAGGAAAGAGAGTGTGTCAGAAATTGACGAGAGAAATGAGAGAGAGAACCATGTCAAAATTTTAATAAGAGAAAGGACAGAAAAAAAAATAGTGCCTGCCTACTCGTCCGCTACATTTTTGTCAAAAAAACGTCCGCTACATTATGTAGCGGACGGGTGGAGGGGCAAAAAGGTAAAAAAGTTTGTCCGCGACACTATGTCGCGGACGACTGACAGTTTTCGAAAAAGGCGCGATCTGGGCTGTCCATCTTTCAGGATGGACGGTCAGATCGCGCTTGCAACTTAACTCCATTTGCTAGCGCTATCAATGGATCAGCTCCCTATATATATATATATATATATATATATATGCTTCATTCGAATCTATTTGGACTTAACGGGATAGTATCTGACCCATTGGTCATGAAAAAGCTACGAATCCTATCAAGAATCAATAACCTCTATTAATCGTATTTACTTCGACTCATCAGGGTGACTTTGCTTCGTTATAACTACACCATTATTTTTGGACCATGAGCATGACTTTGCTTTGTTATAACTACACCATTATTTTTGTACTCGTCATTTTTTTGAAATGTTATAAAATTGTATTGTGAATGTTGAGAGCCAATAGGTATGATTTTGTTAAAGATTTTTGCATTTTTTACACCCGACTATGATTATTGTTATCATTTGGTCCCTAAATGCTTGATTGAGATTATTGTTTGTGTGATTAACGTCAGATGCTTTGTTTTATAACCATCATTGTTTCTTTGTGATTGATGTTTGTTTAATATGTTCTAAAATGATAACATGTTATAGTTACTACTTATAGTTAGTCTGATTATCATAATTTTGTTGAGTTCTATTCTTAAATGATCTTGAAATTGACAATATGTTATGTGTGTTTTCACTTAATATTAGGATTTGCATAATTTTACTTGCCTTGATATGAGATTATGTAGACTTCCAAGCCTCAGATCATGAGTTAGATAGGCTTCAAGAATGTGGATTAGGTTTTGACAACTTATTTGATATTTTAGTATAAGATTGAAATTTTGGTCGAACAAGTAATCATGACCGCATGCTACTTGCTTTTAGAACCAAAAGATTTTAAATGTTTAAATTAAACAGATGATCGAATGATAAGATTATAAGACGTTTATAAATAATGTGATTGTGATTAGAGCCTTAAACTCTAGTGAAAGTCCAATACATACGTATGCAGAACCATATTTTGCTATGTTAAGGTAACACATCTCTCCATGATGAATTCGTTAATAGTTTGGACTCGTTTGATTTAAGACATCAAAGTGCGCAGCGAAACCATAGTGGTTATAGTTCTTTCGTCTTTCTGTGAGGTGTAAGTGTTTATAGTATTGGTTATCCTAACCACGTTAGCTTTGGTAGAGTGCAAGTCAGGTATGACCATAACTTAGAACTTTAGTACACCATGGGCTTCAAATTAAGCTCGTTAAGAAGTAGATGATGCAGATAACAGTCTTTGATATATTGTCAGTATAATGCAGTAAAAGTATGATGGATTAGAGACTGATTTAATTTGTTTTGTATGCGTTGAATTCGGAGCGGTGTAGATTTATTTCAATAAGTTTCGTGATAGCCAAGTTGTCATTTGGGTACTCATTGGACAGTAATTTGGGTGCGAAAGTTAGATGTAGCTCAGCTACTAGGTGATATTTATCTGATTTATGCAGTGGAAGCGTAGTGCCTAGACGTTATAAGTGACAAGAGACCCGAGATCAGATTTTGAGGATGAAATTTTTATAAGGTAGGGATAATATAATATCCAACATTTTTTAGTAGCTTGGTTCAAAATAATCATTTGTGCTCTGAAAAAATAAACGGGCGTTAATTTTGAGCAATGCTCGGAGACTAGTAGAGGAACCTTAAAAGAATTTTGGGGGTCATTTGTAATTTTGAAAAACTTCGCGGGGCTAAATTGTAAATTTTGAAAGTTAGGCATTATGTGTCTAAATGTTGTGAAATGTGTGTTAAAAAGATGCCACCTCCTACTTTTAAAAAGTGTAACTAATGAAATTAAACTATATAATAATGGTTGGATGTTAAGAAAAAAAAGAAATTAAAGAGAAATTCGGGTAACAGAGAAGAAAAAAGAGGAAACATGGGAAGAAGAAGAAATTTGGGCAAGGATTTTAGAGAGGAAAGAATTTCTTCAAGGACAAATCTTTACCCATTTCAAATGTAATCTCAGTTTCTCTGTGTGTGTGTGTTCTGAGCATTGTGTGCATTTCAGGTTGTATGTGTGTGTAACTGTGTGTTATAATATATGTTTTTTGTGTGTGCGAGCTTCAGGACAGCGGGATTAAGGGGGGATTATAATGTATCTTGTGTCTACGAGTGAGTAAGGTAGAAGGTATATGTTGTTGTGTTGTGCGTGTGTGTGTGGGCAGTGTAGGTGGGTGTGCACAACGTGTCTTGTATGTGTTTTACGGCGTGTATGTGTTTGGGTGTGTTAGTTTGTGGTGTAATTATTAGTGTAAAGTGTGTGTATGTGTGGGGGGGGGGGGGGGTATGATGTGTATAGGAGTGTTTATGAGGAAAAATGGTGAGGTTGGTGTGTGTTTCTACAACACCCCGATACTTTTCGAATTTATTTAAAAATTTTAGTGACGAATATATTTTTTGGCATCGATATTTTTATTAGCAATTTTAGTGATGATTAGTGTAGCGGGGTTATCTAACAAACCCATTAAAATTTTTCTAGCACATAAACTATGGTAAATAATTTACTTTAGACCTGTTTGAAATAATAGAAAGTTATGAGTTAAATTAGAATACCTAACGAAAGTTTAGGGGGCTGTTTGATAAATTGCCAACCTAGGGTTTATATATATAGGCACGTATAATCTGAGTTGCCAACTTTTTCTTTCTTATCTGATACATGATCGAGAAAGAGGGGGATGGAGGGGGGGAGAGAGAGAGAGAATTCTAAGGGAAGATCTGTGTGTGGGTGCTCAGGGTTCTTTTCTTACGTTTCACTTAGCCGGAGGAGACACCTCACCCTTGTTAATAAGATCTTGAATAGCATATCTAAGGGTGATGCACCTCTCTATATGATGACCCTTTCCTTAGTGGTATTAGCAAAATGCCTATACCCCACAGGTATCACTGCCGGTTTTAAAGTAGGGGGTAACTTGGGGATGATAATCCTCTGCAGTAATTGCGCAAGCACTTCGGGCAATGAAGTATTTGAGGTAATAAACTTTTGGCACTATCACGCCCCCAAAATGAGAGCCCGCGACTAACATCAAACTTTATTATATACCATTACAGTTCTAAAGATAACGGTATAGACAGAGCAACTAAATCCTTTAAGATAAATATCTCCACGACAAAAGTCTATGACAATCCGTTCTCCAAAATAATCTCATTACAAAACGATTACTAAACGCAGCGGTGAAACAATATACACAAGAATTAATTCTATCAAATCACCCATTGCTCAAAGATCAAAACTCCAACTTCAAGGTCCATACATATCTTTAAAGCGAGACTCAAACACGTCGATGACATAACCATTATAAATATATAACAAAGCATCTACGATGCCACAAACACAATTATCTAAATCTCAATCTTACTCATCTCAAAAGATCCAAGAGTTTAGATACAATCCTTTCAAAAACTTAACTAACAATCTTCCTCATCAAAATTCACTAAAACCAAATAATGTGACCAAGACTCTACTATTTGATACAATTTTCAAGTCTCATATCCAACTAATCCACTTTCGGGTAGAGTCCCGAGATGATTTACATTGCTCAAAGATACTAACAAAACTAAATGATCTAATTTCCCCCAAACACGTCACGCCCAAAATCACGTCCGATACCTGTGGTAAATGACAAAACAAACGAATAGGGGGGTGAGCTTGAATAGCCCAGTAAGTGGAAAACAAATGGGAAGCAAATACGATGATTCGTAGTCCAAAACAAAACCAAATCTTTGACGAACAAGATATAGCAATTGACCACAATGTAAATAAGGCGAATCAAATATACAAAATGTTCCAAAGAACCCAAATCAAACACAAGCCCGAAGGTACGAAAATGGAATCATATCTTACTGCCAAATACCAAAGCAAACGTCATTAAGCGTTTAACCCAAAACATATTTCAATTATATGTCGGGTACGCTACAAACATACGATGACTATGGTGGTCATAAGACCTAAATGTCGAACCAAACATCAAACATCAAATGTGTGCTCCGGAGCATACTAGGAGGCTTCGGCTCTCTAGTATAACAAACATGTGTCCATAGGACCCTCTCTATTTTCGAGAGTTGTTCAACATAGTCAGTGTCAATCTTAAATTGACGGTCACAAATGTACAGATTCAAAGATGTGCATCATCAGGCACAAACGAAAAGCGGTAAACATTGTTCTCAAAAGAGGGAAAAAGTGGGACAAATCAAATGCAAACAAATATAGATGAACCGAAATTGACGAAGTATAAACCTTCGGATTTCGAAAGATACTTTTCCCACAACAAAACGATGATAAAATCCATTCACAACAAGCTTGATCAAAATCCAATAATTTTCCAGATTTAAAGAAGGAAACCCAAGCCAAAATCAAAAGTAGAATCCCTTACAAAACAAGATTAATCAACTCCAACAACTCTTTTTCAGATTTAACGAAGCAACCCATACCATAGCAAAAACGTTACAAACCTTTACCACAGCAAGAACGTTCAAACCCTTACCTCAAACAAGCTTCCGACCAAATGAAAACCTCCAAGCACCACTCTAGCGCCAAAAGAGCTTTCCAAGCCTTCTATTCTCTCCCTCTCCTCCGTAAAGGAACAAGGAACCAAGAACAAAATGGCTAAAATAAAACAAAGAGGCTATTTATATGGGACAAAAATCAAGTTTTCATTCGACCGAAAATCAACTTTGAGTCGATTGAAAATACATTTAAGTCGACCGAAATCACCTTTAAGTCGACCGAAAACACCTTTTAAATTCGACTAAAAGTTACTGTTCAAAATCACTGTTCATAGTACTGTTCATAGTTACTGTTCATCGACTGAAACTTTTAGTCGACTGAAAACACTCTTCTAGTCGACTGAAAACCTTTAAATTCGACTAAAAGTACTGTTCAAAAATACTGTTCAAAAATAATGTTCATAGTTACTGTTCAAAATCACTGTTCATAGTTACTGTTCAAAATCACTGTTCATCGACTGAAACTTTTAGTCGACTGAAAACACTCTTTTAGTCGACTAAAACCTTTAAATTCGACTAAAACTCCAGAAAATTATTTTTACACCATTTAAATACTTTTTAGTCGACTGAAACACTTTCAGTCGACCGAAAACCCTTTTAGTCGACTAAAACCTTTTAAATTCGACTAAAAGTTACTGTTCATCTGATCAAAAATTTCAAAAATAATCCCAATTCATTTTCTTAGTTTTCACAAAAGACCACAAACTTATTTATTCAAAAATATACAAATTTTGCATAAGGAAAAGAAAATTTTCGGGGTATTACAGGCACGGTTAGCTGGTAGCTTCCCATGACATTACCTATTGGGCTTGTACACTATTAACATTTTGGGTGCTGGCAAGTTTTTGCTGAGTAGTAGTGTTCCTCATACTGGCACGGTATCACCATGGTCTGGTTTCATGGAATATGGTTCCTTTGTTAATAACATCTTGAATTTGTATCAAGGATCCCATAAGAGCCTTTAAAGAAGTGTGGTACCGTCAAAGATGTAATCGTGGCAAACCCACGATAGATTATTCCTCATGAAGTTCACTTGCTCCTCCTCTATGGGGCGATTGACCATTTAGGCTGCTTTATTTCTCCAATCATTATAAATGCTGACATAGACTCTCTCGGCTCTTGCTTCGTTGTCTCCAAATCCCTTCTAGTGATATCCAAGTCCGCGTTATACTGGTACTAGTTAACAAACTCTTATGCCACATCCTCCCAAGTTTGTACTCGGGCAAAATCCATGGAGAGGAATCATGGGAAGGCGGATCCCCTCAGGATACGATGAAATAGCTAAATTAACTGGTTTTGGTTGACTCCACAAAGATATAATGCACACATGTACATCTTTATGTAAATGCGTGGGTCCGTAGTACCATCAAACTTATCCATGTCGGGCATCTTATACTTGGACAACAACCTATCTTTGGGGTTTAGTGTGAGGGCACTAAGGTCCATGGGATCGTCTCCTTCATTATCCTAGCCATTTGGGACTCAAGTGCAACCAACTTGTCTTTCCACTCTAGGACGACTACTTTTCCTTCATGATCTAACTCGTATTGCCAATCGTTGTCAACCTTCTGCTTCTCCTCCCTCATTTCTACTTTAGACTTATCCTTCTGATCTTTTTTATCCCTTTCCTTATGATCTTGGACATCATCGGTGGTCCTTCGCTGATCTCCCAAGGCAGCAAAAATGGTTTAAAAATCTTTTGGTTGTTTGCACAGGATGCGGACCAAATTCTGCACTTGAGGGAATTCTTCGGCTACTGAGGTTCTCATGAGTTTTCCGGATGAATCCTGATACCAACATTTCTTACCCTTAATTGTATAAAGAATAGAAATCTAAGCATGCCAGACACATATAGAACTGGAAGGTCTATACCCTTACGGGGATTGGGAACATATTAACTTTATGGTGGATGCTTTTCAAAAATGTTTGGAAAGGAGACAATACTAACTAAACGGGTGGTTGGTCAGTAAGGGCAATTCTGGATCTTTGAAAAATTCTAAGATAGTGAAGGAGCTGACTAGTGGTCCGGTTAATCTTTGGGGTTTACCAAGCGTTGGTCAATAGGGTGATTTTGGTTTTTTGAAAAATTTTGGGGAAGTAAGGATGTTAAATAACCACTAGGTTAACTGGTCGGTTGATAAGTGGGAAAATTTTGGATTTTTGAAAAAATCTAGGGAAGTCAGGGTGCTTACTAACTATCCGATTAACCATCTGGTTGGTCAGTAGGGTGATTTTGGAAGTTCAAAAAATTCTAGGGAAGTGAAGGTGCTAACTAACCGCTCTGTTAACCTTATGGGTTAACCGGTCAGTTGGTCAGTGGCGTAATTTTGGATATTTAAAAATTTTTGGGGAAGTCAGGGTGCTGACCAATCATCTAGTAACCTTGTCGGTTAACCAGCCAGTTGGCAGTGGATTGGAATTTTGGGGTATAAACCAGCAAGTTCGAATCTGCAAGGATTACACTTACTGACTATCATTCGATTTGCCTATTTGGAAAACCGATCGATTGGTTTGAGTCTACCCTTCTAGCCAGAATACCAGCTGGCATATGGAATATTGGCATGTTTCCACACCAATATGCCATAGACCAAGCAAACAAAAGAAAAAGATCGTTTGAAAACTTAAATTGATGCTGAACTTACTATTAAATTCCTGATTGATTGTTATCGTTGAGATGATTATTATTCCTCAGAGACTTCTGAAACACTTGTACACCATACTCCTTGTGTTGTCTTTACTAGGCACTTTGCGCTCACCCTTACCTGTGTCATTTTAGATTAGAAGAGTGATACGGAGAAACCTTTAAGAAGGGAAAGGAGAAATTGCTTTAAGGCATAGAGAAAGACGTAACACAGTGGCAACCGTTCTTTTGACTGTAGATAATTGTGTGCTAAGACTTATCATATCATGTTGAATGTTTTTATGAAATTTTTTGTAAGGTTTCATTTTGAGGTTTACGTAATTAGATCTACATTCCGCACAGGGTTATGATGTGATTATGATAAACAACTCAACTTTGGTGGTGCCACCATGGTTAAGGGTGTTGTAACTTTGACCAAATTCCCCACATTGAAAGGTAAACCTCGCAATATGTTCTATGGTCGATTGATTTCCTTCTACTTGGAAAAGGTTGAACTCTAGGATTTTCACTACTCTAGGGATGTCCATTTGGTCGATAGCAACAAGGTATGGTTTTTTATATACTGGCCTATTAATAAGCATGTATACCTTACTTGCGACGTTGATTAAACTGATAATGTGGTTGGGCTCCCATCCTTAGTCCTACCAGTTCTACATCACCAAGACCAAATTGCCTCATGAGCATACCAACTTCTTCAACCGATGGATATTCAAATCGAGACACTCCATCTCTTTGATCTCTTATGACGAGGAGTATAAGTCTTTTCAACCCGTTGGTTTTTTACTTGTTTGTCCAAATCTTGATATCTGGATATTATAAGACCAAATTTCTAGCCCCTTTTGATTTGTTTTTACTGCATTCTTCCTACTTGACCCTGGATCTCCATCATCAACAGGGTTTGGGATAAACCATCCTGATTTATTTGGGTGGTTTGAACTCAAGTCATTTGGTTGTTTTATCGCAGTCCCAATACCAATGGCAAGAAATCTGCATCAACAACATCATCATCTTTTTTTAAGTTCTCCTGACAAGTCTTTAGTTATTTCGCTTTCGAAAGCATGTGTTTCTTCTGAAAACTTTCTCATTTCTTCTGTTATTCTAAAATTTGACTTATCGAGACTATTGACCACTATACTAAACCACAATTTGGTTATGTAAAGTAGCCATCAGTTGAGACATCATAGTGGTTAAGGCTTGAGTTGATGAACTGTGTCTAAGCGATCAATCATTATTACTATTAGCTCTAACTCATGGACATGACCTTCTTAGAATTCCTAGATGAAACACAATATTTATTGGCTCCAATATCTAGGGGTGCACCTTGTGCCTAAGCGACCAATTGTTATAACTGTTAGCTCCAGCTTTAGGTATAAGTTCCTTTTTAGTGTTCCTAGATGACCAATCATTTTGTTGTTGCAGGATCCCTCTCCAAATATTTTAATCTTAGTTTTCTTTCGATGTTGCTCGATAACCAACCGTTTCCACATGTTGTTAGCTCCGGCTTCGCATGATGTCTCTATCCCATTTTTGGACTGTGTTTGTCTGCTTTATTTCTCAGGGATATGTAGGAAGCCTTAAAGGTCCGACCTCTTTTGTGTGAGCCCTCACATACAAAGTTCAATATATTCCTACTTATGAGACATGTAATACCAATGTACTTACAGAAAAACTTAAACTCGAAGAGGTACTCAGAGCTCTAAAACATGGTCCGAATCAAAACATTTGTATCAACCACCAATCCTAGTAACTACAGCAGAAGTCTAAATACAAAAACACATTTGCCAAATGGGGCTCCCAAATGCTACTAAAATTCATAAAATATTACAAATGTTCTTACTCTCCAAATGCAAGATATAAGTCTTAAAGCGAAGTAAAAACTCCAAGCTCTTCCAGAGCTATTAAGTTCGTTCTAAACCAAATCAGTTTAATAACCTGAAATGGGAGGAGACAAGGGGGAATGAGCACAAAGCTCAACAAAGATAATACCCCCCACCCCCATGGAGTACAATATTGGTATTCAAAAATATGTAGCTGAGTGAAAAAAAAATGCAACATATAGTTTTGAAGGTACAAAGACGATAAATAATCTTTGCACAACAAATATTCTCATTGGAGACATTGACTCAACAAAGATCAAATCAAAGGCAAATGAATATATATACAAATAATTACACTAATAATCAAATACGATGCAACTACATAATACGCGGGTATGAAGCACGTCAAAAAAGCACACAAAGGTTTGAAGTTAAAAGTTTGCATACCGATAGAAATTGCCGTATCATGGAATCACATTAACCTAAGCTCGTGAACGTCCTTAATATTAGTTCAGTTCGAAGGGGTTCAATGGACATCAAAGCATCTCAAAGGCATTAGAGCCAAAAAGCATCAAAACTCTACAAGCAATTCAAATGGATAAGATGAATAATTCAAACGACTTCAAAGTCTACTTAGTATGGGGGAAATAGTAGGGACAAAAATACAAATCCAATTCAAGTTGAATAATAAAAAATGGAATTTGTGCGAGGCCGTTGTGCTTAAGAGAAGTTGCAAGAATTAAGGAGATAAAAAGGATGAAAAATGAGGATTAGGGACAGTCGTGATAGGTTATATGCACATCACTCAGTGTTGAACTAAACTTCAGGTTTTAAAGATGTCCTTTGATGACCAATAGTGGCAGTTTTGACATAAGACGACTTTTATCATTGATCTAAAATCAGATAAATGAGATTAATCAAAGGCATAGTCCTAATAAGGAGGATATAATAACCAAAACATAAAATAACTAAGAATAGATTCGTATTTGAAGACTCACATGCTACTATATGTGTTCTTTTTTGTGTTTTGTACTGAAAAAAAAATGTATTGTTTGAGGTGATTTTTGCTCGTAGGCTATCTCCCTCATTGAGGGCTCTATAGACACCCATTTTTATAGGCCTTTGTAGGCTTTATTTTATATATTTTAGGCCTAATATTAATTACCACAGTTCAATTTAATAACCCAGTTTAATTGGTTTAGTTTAGTTGGTTAGTCCGGTCAGTTTGGGCTTAACCCGAAGTCTAGATAGGATAAGAGGTCCAATAGTTGATTTGGTTTTGATTGGATATCCGTCCTGAATTCAACTAATCACATGTGATTTATTTTTAAAAAAAAAGGGTGCTCTTTTATCCTTTAGAGTCGGGTTAAAAGTAAACTAGGTGAGGGAAGAGAACTGGCAACTAAAATGACTGGCTTTGAGTAGCAGCCAGTAGCTATTGGTCAAAAAGAATCTTCTCTGGCTCAAGAATAAGCCAATTCATTTGGGACCTTATAATTCCCCCTTTAAATTGATTGGTTCTCCAAGTGTACCAGCGAGTAAAGTCATTAAGGTGTTTTTTAATCACCTTTTAGAGGCAAAAAAGATGACCAAGTGGTCTCCTTTTGTATTTCCTCAGTTCCTAAACCTCTATAATAAGGGCTTCTGACTGCTCCAAAGGGGACAATTAGTTGGAGGGGAAATTTTTTTGAAAGGCTACTAAGAGAGAGGGAGAGAGATAAAAATTTGATTGTCTACATACTTGTGTCCAATCTTCATTCTTTCATATCGTGGATAATTCAGAATCGACTGTTGAGCGAACAATCTAGATCAAGGGTTAGTTCTTATACACTTTTTACTTTATTTTTCCTCTAGTAGTTTAGAAGAACCATGTGATAGATGAGAGTGCTTTCATTTTTTAGATTTCCCTTCCCCGCGATAGAGGTTTTGGTCTGTAAAAAAAGGTCAAGAAAGACAATTCTTTACACTTGCCACTAGAAAAAATCGATTAGGATTTGAGTTTCGTTACGATAAGAATTTTAAAGCAACTATAAACTTGGTAAACAAAGATTCTAAAATGTTCCAGTAGAATATGTTGAATTGAATTATGTATCTATGTCTCTAAGGATATACAGACCAAGATTTAGGTCGCCTCCTTCAGGTTTGGTTGAACTATGAGGTTTTGATCCCCACTAGCCCGGTCGGGGACGTAGGCCATTCGACCTCAATTGTTGAGGTCACATAAACTTTATTTCTAGCTTAGCATTCAGTTCACGCCACATGTCTTAAAATGGCTGTTAATAGATGTGAAGTGATCCATCTTATTAGTGAAAAGGTCAGCGTGGACCTCACACTTGTGGACCAACCTTGTTATTCAATGCCATACTCTGACTGGGTTCAACATTAAGTTTTCATTTCCAAAAGGTTGTAGAGTTCCAGACTTTTCTACCTTCAATGGTCAGACCAATTAATCTACAGTTGAGCACATAGGTCGATTCATAATCCAGTGGGCTGGAGTTGGTTATTTCAACCTAAATTTAATTCCCGATTCCCTCTCTGATATAGTATTTTCTTGGTATAGCTGCATATCGCCTAACTCAGTGCTCACATGTGCCTAAATGGAAGATCTCTTCCACGCTAAGTTCTATTGAACAACCAGATGCACCAGATGGCCAAAAAAACCATTGCTAAATATATAGAACAACCTCAAGCATGTTATAAACAGAGTCAAAGTCTACCTACCTAAGTTTGAGTTTGTAAAGTTAGCTTTAAAAACCTCCATGTTGATCAAAGGATCACATTTGAGAGGATGGAATTTCAAAACCTATTAGAGCTGAGTGACAAGGCCTCAAGGTATGAGAAATGCTACAAAGCAAGAAGGATAAGATGAACTTATTAAAGGGGATATTATAAAGAATCCAACGCTGGAGTTTATCCTATAGGAGATTGGCATGAGGTAGATCTGGCAGATATCATTATCGCGAATTGTTACACCTGTAAGGCCATGGTTCAGTCTGAGAAAGGCCCTAATCCTAGTTCGATTTAGGTAAAGGAGGGGAAGAAAAGTCTATACTTTTGACATCACTAAAGCTGATTAGATCTTCAATCACATGCTGAGCAACAGTGTCTTAAGGCTTTCTCTAGAGCAGAAGGCACGAAGATCTGAGGAGGAAAACATACTACAAATATCGTGACAAGTGGACTTATTCGACTCGCATTTTATTTTGTAATTGATACAGGAGAAGATTGAGAGTGGCCTGGTCAAGTTTTCAGATAAGACCAATGAGCATAAAATCAATATGGATCCATTCCAAATGACTGTGAACGACCTCTTTGTCAACACAGTCGGGGTCTATACCCAGGAACAAGGCTAAGAACTATCAGAAAGGTCCAGTCGAACCATGACCCTCGAGGCCAAAATTGTAAGCGTAATGTTAAGCCCTACAACCAAAAGCATAGGTACACAAGCTACAAGACAATGCCTTGGAAAGGTACATGCATACCTCATAGACAAGAATGCTTAGTTCTTTGGGTTAGCTAGTATGAGTGGTCTGAATGATGAGACTGAATGCTATTACATAGAAGAATGCATCAAAGGGCCATTTATGGACCTGATTCAAATGGAAGATTCACAAATAGCTAGAGCCAAGATGGACAACCTCAAAGATGTCGATGATCCACTCTTGAGGTCAATCTGGGAAGAGAAAGTGAATATTGCCAGACTTACATTAGCTTCTTGCTAAAACCTAAGTATCAAATAGAGTTGCATGCCTTGTTGCTCGGATTTAAAGATAGCTTCGCCTGGGAATACCATGAAATGCTGAGGTTACCAAGATATTTGGTAGAGCACAACCTACAACTCAAGGAAGGGTATGAGCCATACCAACATCGCACAAGGGAATGTCTAACCAAGTAATCCTCAAGGTGTAGGCAGTGTTTGAGAAAATGATGAAAGTAGATATCACTTGAATGGCCAAGGACGTAATATGGCTATGCAAAAATCTCTCGATTTTCAAGCATAATAATGACAAGTAGGTCTGCAACAACTTTAGGAACGTGATTCTAGCCACCAAAAAAGATCTGTACCATATGTTCGTTATGGACCACTTGGTCAATGAAGCAGCCAAGAATGAGATATGTTCATTTTTGGATTGTTGTGCAAGATATAATCAAAATAAAACTATGGGGAATGATATCCCAAAAACAACACTCAAGTGCCCAAAGAACATTGGTATCTTCGAGTGGGTACTTATATCGTTCAGTCTAAAGAATGTCGGAGCCACATACCAACATATACGATGAATATCTTCCACAGCATAATCGGGCAACTGGTTAGAAGTGTACATCGATGACATTGTGATCAAATCCCAACTCAAGGAAACATATTTGGCCTATCTATGTGCAACCTTGGAACTAGCAATGAAGCATTCCCTCAAGCTTAATCCTTGCAAATACACATGTGGCATGATGGTGGGGAAGTATGTAGGCTTTCTCATTCATCCAAAAAGGATTGAGGTCAATCTAAACAAGACCACAACAATCCTTGCAGCCTCACCCCTTCAAACAAAGAAGGATCTCCAACAATTCTTAAGAAAGGTTAACTACCTCAGAAGGTTCCTCTCAAAATGTAAGGGGAAAACAAGGTCCTTCTTCGAGTTTCTAAATCTTAAGAAGGAAAAAGCATCCAGATGGGTAGCCTAACATTAGGAACTTCTCAAGGAAATCAAGAGATAACTAGCTAATCTATTGGTCTAATGCCACCTACCAAGGACAAACCTTTCAGACTATCTATTTAAACCACACACAATTTAATTGGGATTTTGCAAGCTTAAGACAATGAAGCTAGTTTCAAACAATCTATTATCCTAGCAGAGTCCTGACTCTAGCTGAACAAAAGCAGGCAGTAATCAAAAAATCATGTTTCAATTCTCTTCTTCCAATCCCAAAAATTGAGAGTATATATCTTACCTACCATTGTCAACATCATTAGCTAGACAACCTAATGAAATACATGCTATGTAAACCGATCATCCGCAGAAAAATCGGTCAATGATCCTTTGCCCTATTAGAGTTCTATTTCTCTTATGTCGAACAAAAAGCCATCAATAGACATGCCATATCTGACATTTTGGCTAACCACTTGATATTAGAAATTGACCCAGATCTTAATGAGGCCCTATGTGACAAAGCATCTCGAACATCATCCTCAGTCTCTAGAATCTTTACTTTGATGGATCTAGGAGCAACGACTCCACAAGGGTTAGAATCCTTTTGGTTACACCCATCAAGAAAAAAAATCCAGATTTTGATTCCAGCTAAATTTCCCATCTACTGGTAACCAAGTCGAATATGAAGTTTTAATTAGTAGCCCAGAAGTGTTACTAGAGATGATGATAAGAACAATCCACGTGCATGGAGATTTAGAGCTAGTCATTCATCAAATAACTGCACAGTCCAAATGCAAATACTTGGGGTTGTGATCATATCACCACCATTGGTGGCAATCTGGCCGATGAATTTGATGACTTCATCTTGTAACATATCCTGAAGGACAATAATCACGAGGCTAACTAGTTGGTCTGATCCTCACTGCCAACTTTGATAAAGAAATTATCACATCTAAATAATATAGTTAATAGCAGCAGGGGATAAATTAGAGCGCTAGACCTCAAAAATGATGATTGGAGACTCCCGATGAGCAATTTTGTAGCCAATCCCAGGGACTAAACCGACTTAAAGACTAGGAATAAGGCTTTAAGCTATGAGCTCCTAGACGGAGAAATATTTTTTAAAAGCCCTAAGGATGGCTTACTGCTAAGATGTGCATGAAAGTATGAAGCTCCGGCATTGATGGTTGAAACCTACGAAGGGATCTAAAGGCCCACCAACACAGAATCAAGATGTAGTGTCTTATAAAAGAACATGGGTCATATTAGCCTACAATGGCTAACGAAAGCATCATGTATGCCAGCAATTGTCGAGACTCTTAGAAACAAGGACCAATCTTACATGTCTCAGTCGCCAACATGCATATCATTGTCAAGTCATAGCCATTTAGGGTATGGGTTATGGACTTAATTGGGATGACACACCTAACGTCTTCCAAATCTCACAAACTTATTATTTTTCCTGCTAATTATTTTACCAAGTGGGTAGAAGCTTTGAATATGAGGATGGTCAGCCACATGATCAAATTAATCAAAGAGAAAATAATTCACAGATTTGGATTCCTTAACTTATAATTGTTGACCGAGGGACAATACTCTTCGATGAGGAGGTTAGAACTTTCGTTGCTCAATTTGGTATCCAGTTGCCACATTCTATGTCTTACCATGCTCAGGTGAATGGGCAAGCCGAAGTAACAAACAAACTCATCAACGGTATTATGAGCAAAATAATCAAGGAAAATTTGAGAGACTAACACTCATTGCTCTCGAAAGCTCTTTGGGCATGTAAGATATCCAAGAGGGCAAGCATGGGGATGTCCATGTTCGATCTATCAGGCGAACATGATGCCATGTTACCCATGGAATTCAATGTGAAGTCTGTAAAGGTAGCTTATCAAAATGGTCTAGAGCCAACAGACTATGACATCGAGTTAAAAATACCTGAACGAGGTCATATTGGTTGCCTTAGATTGATTGAAGGCATAGAAATTTCAGGTGGCTAGGGCCTACAGCAAGTGAGAAAAAGCTAAATCCTTTGGGGTTGGGGATCTAGCTACAAAAGTTATATTTCCTATCAGCGCGAAGAGCTCAGCTCATGGAAACTGATCCGTAAATTGGCTGGGATTGTTCGTGGTCCTAGAGGTAAAAGATAGAGGTATCCATTTGGCTTAATAGTTTGGTTGATGTTCCTCGTCATCGCTCAATGTAGGGCAAATACTTAAAAAGTTACAAATTTTAAGCCTATGAGAGGCTGATGTCTGTTGACTCCTAGCCATTCCCCAACCTCTAGCCCATACATCTTTCTATTTTAATCAGCCAAGCTACATCGATAAAGATTGAAAAGTTAAAATTCCTAAGTCAGCACTAAGCATGCCAAATGCTCGTAGGTATAAGCCTAGGAGACCGAAGAAAGCACAAGGAAGCACAACTCAAAGAATAGACAGAAAAGCAGCATACAAGGACAATTGGATAAAATTGAAATTTCATTTAAAGGGGTGGAATGTAAAAGAAAAACACTACACACACACACACACATCACCTAAGTATTGGGTGATTACCAAGTTACAATCTCATTTGCCTAGAATATATCTTAAAGGGTAGCTCTAGCCCTTAGAGGGCTAACAGGGATAGAAGCTTGAAGAGTAGCCACCATCTATACAAAGCCATCGGTCTATCGGTAAGTCCTTACCATCCAAGCGTTTAATGGATTGTCTCTGGTATCTAAACCAGTAGTCTTAAGAAACAAAAGCAAACCTCAGGCACACTGATAAGAGCGGCTTCGGCTACCACTGAGCATTGGTTCTAGTAGCTACAAATAATTGGGTAATCAAAATATTTACAAACTATGAAGTTTTGAATCTCCATAGTTGATATGTTTAGGAAGAGCACAAGGGCAACAAAGTAAATGACAAGATTTCCAGATCATCACGAAACTTTATACCAGCCAAGTTACATACTACAGGAGGGAGGCACCCTATTTGGTAGAAAAGAAGAGACTACATGGAAGGGGCTTAAGGGTGGTGTGGAAGAAGAAGACTGGAAATTGTACAAGACTTCCCAGGTTGTGAAGAAAATAGAGACTAGGAAAGACCCTATGATCTGTGTGACACCCTAGAAAATGCTGGAAAGTAATCTAACCGTAAGTTTGATTAATTAAGGGGTGCTATTTTTATTAAGTAGCAATATGTTGGTGATGATTAAGTGTTGGGGAGCTAAATAGGGGGTTAGTGTGGTTTTGGGGGTTAAAATGTAATTTTGAAAAGTTAAGGGGCAAAAGTGTAATTTTGAAAAATATGATGAATGAGATGCATATCTTTATTAAGTAGCATCCTTTTGATGATAATGAGGTGTTAGGGGGTTACATGGAGGGTTAGGGGGATTTTGGGGTCAAATTGTAATTTTCCAAAGTCGAGGGGTCAAAATGCAATTTTAGAAACTTGAGGGACTAAAGTGCAAAAATTGAAAGTTTGTGAAATGTGTCACAAGTTAGAGAAATCTGATTATGCATGAAGGCCACCTCCTTCTTGGTTATGTAATGACTAATGTCATTATATTATAAACAAAGGGATAGATAAAAAAAAGAGAAGAAAAGCAAAAAAAAAAAAGATAGGAGGAAATTCGGGGAGGAAAACATAAATAAGGAAATAGTGTCAAGAGCACAGAAATGGGAACAAAGAAGAGGAAACATGACAAATTCGGGGAAGGAGAAAGGAAATTCAAGCAGAAAATCAGAGAAAGGGAGAGAGATTGGGCATGAATTTTGAAGGGTAATCCTTCTACCCTTATACAGTGCACAATTTAGTGTTGTTGTTGAGTTGTTCATGGCTGCCATGGATGTATGCTTGAGCTCGTACGTAATTTTTCTTGTGTAAGGTGTATTTATAGGGTTGGAAGGCTACGGTTGGTGTATCAGTGGGAGTGAGGAGGTGATTTAGGAGGTTTATGTATGCGTTAGTGTGTGTCAAGTGTGAAATTGTGTGTGTTCTTCAGTTTTCAAGTCGGTAGCAATCTTGTGTATGTAATTGCGCATGTATAATTGATGTTAAAACATAATTAATTCGTGTTAAAGTGTGAAATTAAGGTGTTGATGGGTGGAGTGCAGTGTAATATGAAGTTGTGAGTGATGGCTCAACATGGCAGGAAGCATATTCGGCTGAAAACTGAGGAAGAAGAAAGTGTGTGTGGAAAAAGGTGCAGTAGTGTGTGCCTTTGTTTTGAATAGTGACTGTAATTGTCACTAAAGATATAAATTTTTAGGCAGTTTTCTCACAAATTTTTATAAATGATTCGGAACATAATTGGACAAAGTGCCAAAAAGTAACCCCATTTATTTTTGAGAGACCTACATTGTGGAAAAATTTCAGATTTTTCCAAAGTCAGGAAGAGGGTGAACGGGTGTAAGAAGTTTGAAACATTATGGTGAAATTTAAAATATCAAACTAGCGGAGTTTTGTGTGAAAATTTTATAGGGACCTTAAGATTATATGAAGTTCCATTTCCCAAGATTTTGGGTCAATTCGAAGTCGTTAGCTATTTTTGGCCGAAGAGGCTTTTAAACGCTAGGTTCGGACACCGGTTCGGGATTTTCGGGTGAAAATTCTGTAAAATAGTTTTTAGCTCAAGAATGAATCCAGGAGGCCTAAAATAGCATTTTAAAGCACTTTTGAGATTTTTCTGAGGCCAGGAACCCTCAGGGGCATTTTGGTAATTTACACCTGGAGAGGGGTATTTTGGTAAATTTCCAGGTAAATTTTTTTTTTCTAAGGACTTTTTAGTCCAGAAACGGTTGTAAAAAGCCTAAAAGGTTGTTTTGAAGCTGATTCGGGGCGTTGCGGTGAAAGTGAACCCCGGGGGCATTTTAGTAATTTACCGCCAGAGGGGGTATTTTGGTAAAGGTTTTCTATAAAATGCTTCAAAGGACTTGTTAGTTCGAAAAGGGATGTAAGACAGCTGAAAAGTTGTTTTAAAGTAGTTTTGAGACGTTTGTTGCGGCGATGGCCGCCAGGGGGATTTTGGTAGTTTTTTCTTTAAAATTTTTTGAGAGAATATTTGGTCTATAAATGATGTAGTACATTTAAAAAGTAGTTTTAAAGCAATTTTGGGGTGTTGATGGGGTGTTGGTGATGTAGCAGCCATTATGGGGTATTTTGGTAATTTGCCATGTTGGCGCTAAATTTTTTAGAACACACATAATTTAGCGTTCGGAGGGGTGGGAAGCGAGGAATAGTGGTAGTATGTCTAAAATGAGGGTTGTTATCGATAATAAGTCGATAAGGCTAGATAAAGGATCCGATTATCGTATCGAATTAACTAGCTATCGTAAGATGCTATGAATGGTTAAGTGGGAATTGATAGAATAAGGAGTGCGTATATGTTGAATGATGACTAACGAGCTGGATATGATTTGACTAGGTGATGCAACTCGTTGTAATCAGAGATTGTGAGTTGCTTCGGCTATAAGCTAATCAGGTAAGGACAATCCGGTTCTCATATGCTAATTTATTGTTTTGATTAGCATGCCATGTTGATGATGTGTTGTTGAATTCTTGTTGTTATGATTAGAAGCCGGTAGTCATTGCGACCAGTATACATATATTTGAATTATGATGTTGAGGACATAGGTTAGAAGAAATTCCCTTAGTCCGCCCTATTGATGGAATTTAGTGAGGATGATGGGTGTCCTAGTATGCTATGATTAGATTTAATTAGCATAATTGGAGTGGATGATGATGTTGCGTAGGGGTTATCGTGTGGTTGTTGTTAGATATCGACAGTTATTGATAGCCGATATCTCTTCTCTTTGAGAACACCATTGAGGACTAGTGGCAAACTTCTCCCGAGTCCGCCCTGTCGTTGATGATGATGTTGTTGAGGTCATTGCGTGTTGTTGTGAAGTGTCGACACTTATTGATAACCGACATTTCTCTTATGTAGGAACGCTATTGAGGGCTTGCGACAAATTTCTCCCAAGTCCGCCCTGTTGATGATGTCACGTTGAACTCATGTATTTGGGTCTGAACACCGGTTGATCTTCTAATCCGGTATTCCTTGTTGAGCTGTGTTGTTGAGGACATAAGGTGGAAGAAATTTTCCCTTACTCTGCCCAGTTGATGATGTCATGTTGCTTGGTTGTAAGGGGGGGTTAGGGAAATCACTCTAGATGAGTTCCTTGCCTGTTGACAGTGTCTCTTTTAATTACTTGAGACTGAGATGAACATTCTGTAAAATGGGACATCTATATGAGGAGGATGGCCTGTGAAATATGATCACTGGCAAAGAGGATGTAGGGTGCGCGAGTCAAGTCTATCATGTCTGGTCAAGTCTAGTCTGTCGTATCTGGGTTGCATTGCATTTGATTTTCTTCTGATGTTAATGATTTTAATGACTTGTATTTCTTTGATGTTTATCTTTTCAATTTCCTATTTTAGTGTTCACTTGCATAGTCGGTCAGTCAGTCTTTTCCATGAGGAGGTGGCACTAATGCTGTTCTGTTGGGCCTTAAAGCCGCTCAGTCTAACGAAAGAAAAATTATCGTTTGACAAGTTATGTTGATGCTGGAACTTATTGACTACTCTTGATTCATTGTTATCGTTGAGATGATCATTATTCCTCTGAGTCTCTTGAATCATTTGTACGCGATACTCCTCGTGTTGTCTTCACTAGGAGATTTACGCTCATTCCTTATGTTGTATTGTGCAGGCTATAAGGTCGATCAAGGAGAACCCTCTAGAAAAGGGAAGAGAAACAAGCTAGAAAAGTTGAGCAAGGGGATAAGTTGTATGAGGTAAGACAAGTTGGAAATGGTGAGATAAAGTTTGAACTGCGAGATAGGTTGATAAGGATCACACACTACAGTCGTATATTAGGTTGTAACGATTTGTGTTGTTTAGAGATTTAAAAGTCTTCCGCTGCAGTATGATGTATGTTTGTAAGGAAAATTTTTGTAAGGACGCATTTTGGAGCTTCTATTCATGATGTATGAGTAAGAGGATGTAGTTGCTCTGTATTTCAACGCAGGATTTTAAGTGTAATTATGATCGATAAGTCAGCCTGGTGACGTCACCTGGGTTGAGGGTGTCGCAATCTGTTTTATATGAAGGGTTGAAGTAGTAATTACAGCAGCCAAAGATCATTACAAAGATGGAACTAGAAACATTATCCTGTTGTTGAGAAGTTAAAAGGTGAGATTAAGAAGTTTAGGATAAGGATAAGGTGCCAAGAACAGTGACATGTCTTTTTATGGTTGTATTAAATCATCAATTCAAAATAGGCATTGGGCAGCATGCAGAGTCTAACATGGCACATTCACAACAGTTAAAAGAGCATGATCATCATACTATTTTGGGGGGCATTGTTTATACCATGAAAAACTATAATGTTTTGTCCTAGGTAAGGCTGAGACAAGGAAATGGTATCAAGCAAGCCACATCATCAATGGTAAGGAATTGACTTGGAGATAAGCCTTCAATTGAGGCTGATTTTCCTTAACACAACTGGGGTAGGTTAATGACTATCAAATCACACCGTCAAATTAAAGATAGCAATGGCTAAAAAATGAGTGAAAATTTTCTGAGCATAGGAGAAACACATGGCTCCTTCACGTAGGACCCACAGTTTTTACTATCTACGTGTTAATCAGGGAAGAGTTATAAAAAAAATGTGTCAAGGGCTAGAAGAAAGCTTAATTAGAAGGTAAAACAAGGTCTTATCAACCCCCAACACATAACAATGTCGGTTGACTCTAGGGGACTTACCATGAGCAGAATGGTAAACATGCACCACTGCATATTTAGGAGCTCTAGATCGCCTGGAGGCTTGGCGTACACAGGGTAACAACGCAAGCACTCTCAAATCCACAGTAGCTCCAGATTGGATTGACTAGAGACCAAATGATTATAGCTCAAAAGCCATAAATATTATCTGAAATACTCCTCCCAGCAGCATTAAACACATCTGTCATATAGCTCATACATTCATTTACCTTAAGTAATCAGGTTTATGTTCGGTTATGGTAGAACATCAGGCCAACTGCCTGCTCAATCAGGCAGTCTCCAAAATGTATTCAATCTTTCAACCAAGTGATTTTGTAGATTTAGAGGTGTTATCATTTTTACTATATTGCTCAGTTGCACACACTATGAAGGTAAGATGCCATTATTCATTCTATTATTTATGCTTGGTCTTATTAGGAATAGGACTTCATTAGAATAGCACAGAGAAGTCCTGAAGCTATAGGAAACAAGAACTCTAAGGATATTCACAAGTCCTTATGGATCATTTGGAAAAGTCAGATTAGGCACTATCTCCTTAAGCAGACCATTTAAATCATTTCATAATTGTGTCACGCTAGTCCTGTTTGGACTTGGCATGCCTACTCACTTCACAAACTCACTATCTATCATGTGAGACCATAATTGCAACTTAGCATGCCTAAGCGTTTCAAGGCAAACATTATGTCACTGTCCATTTGTCTTCACTTCAAGACTTTGTAGGACTTTTGAATTAATTTTGCATCTTTGAGCCATGGGTTATGGCTAGGTGAGTGTGTGTGTGTGTGGGTTCTAACTGAAGCTTTATGTAACATCTGCGTGTTTATTAGTTTTACTGGACCTATGTACTTATAAGCATGTTACAATGTATGTGATTTTCCTATTTCTAACTTACCCAGTAGATTGGAATGTGGGCTAGCATCGCGGGATGATCTTATTTTATGAACCTTGTCTCACATGTATGTGATGGTATGTGTGACTTTATGATGTACTTTTGTTTGTCTTGAAACATTCAGGCACACTGTGCATCGTCGTCACACGAAGGGTGTGTGCATTTATGAGTTGTGCGGGTGCGCCAGGTCCTGAAGGGATCACTGTGTGAAACACAATGATTAAATGATTTAAACAGTCTTCGTTCGGGGGGAAAGTGCCAAATCTGACTTCTTAAATTTATCAACGAGGACTTAGGGGAGTATCCTCATAGTTCTTTATGTGTAATACTTTAAGACTTTTCAATGCTACTTATGTTACTCCTACTCCTTACCAGGCCAAACATAAATACTAAAATTAAATTAAGGTAGCTTATATTCATAGTGGGTGCGTTTGAACGATATAGTGGAAATGATAACACTTTGAACGTATAAAGCACTTAATTTTGTTTTTCGAAAAATGCTTCATAGAAAACGCTTTCTGAAGAATAGTAGTTCCTATGTTTTGGTGTCATACAGAAAATGATAAAACTACCTATAGCCAAAAAAAATATGTTGCATAGAAAACGATAAAATTACCTATACCAAAAAAATATATGATATCTACTATTTGGGTGTTGGTGTGTGTGTGTGTGTGGGTGTGTGGATGTATGTGGGCGTGGGTGTGTGATGTTGGTGTGCATGACAATGTGGTTGTGTAGGGGTGAGGGGGTGGTGGGTGTGTGGCATAAGGTGTGTGGATGTGTGGGTCCATAAGGGTGGTGGGTTGATGGCCATGGGTGTTGTTGTATGGGGGTGAAGGTGTGTGTTTGTAGGTTGGTACGGGTGGGAGTGTGTGGGGGTGCATGTGGGTGGGTGTGCGGGGGGGGGGGTGAGGGGGTGTGTGCATATTTATGTGTGTGTGGGTGGGTGTGGGGGGGGGGTGTGGGCGGACATATGTAGGTGGGTGGGTACTTTGGGGGTGCTTGGATACACTTTGAGGACTGCTTGGATAAGACAAACAGTTGGCCTAATAGTCTACCCTAACCTAAGATAATCCTATCTGTTTAAGGTAAATAAAAGTGTGATTATGTAAACTATATGATGGTTTGTGCTTGGTGCTGAAGAGGATTAATTCAGACAACATTGATGGGCTTCTATAGTTGAGCTATAATCATTTAGCCTCTGGTCGATCCAATCTAGAGCTACCATGTGTCTTGCATGTGTTTGCTTTACTTAGTCAGTTTACGCCAAGCCTCCAGGACTATCCAATTTTTTGGAACTGCCACACGTATAGGAGTGCCTGTGTTTATCATTCTGCTCACAATAAATCCCCTTGAGTAAATCGACCCTGCCACGTGGTGGGATTATATGCGACCTTCTTGACTAAGTTTTCATCCAACCCTTACCATATTTTTGTTATAACTCCTCTCTGGATGACATATATCACACTAAAAGCTTTAGGTCCTTTGTGAAGGAGCCATGTGTCTCACCTATGCTCAAAACCTGTCATGCGTCGTTTGGTCATTGTGTCCTCAATTTGACGGTATGATTTGACAGCCATCGACTTGCCCCACTCGCATTGGGCTGAATCAACCTTAAGTGGAGACTCGTGCTTAAGCCAATTTCTTTCGATGACGTGGCATGCTTGATGCCATTGAATTATCAGCCTTGTTTAGGCCGATTGGTTGCACTTTTTCTTGGTATCAATAATTTGTCATTCAAAAATTATTTTACACGTTAATTTCCATTAAACTCTGTATGACATTCTACTTTTTATAATAAGAAGTTAAAATGTGATTTAAATTTTACTTCAGAACTCCGTGTAGGAGTAATTTTGGATTATGTAACTGAATTGAGACGGTTTGGCCATTGTTTAATTATCTTGGACATTTGCAGTTAGGTGCCTAAATACCTAGTTAGGAGACTTTTACGATATATTGAGGGTTTTTTTTTGTCTATTGATATCTAAAATTTATATTCCAAAAATTCAAGGCGTTTTACAATAATTTTACATTGAAAAATCAGCGTAACTATTTAATTCGAAAGCCTCATCACCTACAATTAGTGGTCCAAGGTGAAACAAAGAATTTTTTTTTGGTGGTCAAAATGCCCTTTTATTCCATTAAATGCATATATACATCTCAATTTTGTACACACATTATCCCTCACTATGTACAATTCTCCTTCTAGTTGATCTTCTATGCTAGAAGCACATTTAGATCAATCCCACAGGCACTAAACAGATCCTCGTTTCTTGGTGTTCTTGGATTTTTTTTTCTTTAGCTATTCACTCCAAATATGATCCGCTGCTGAATCACATACATGCATCCTTGTATATTTGCTCTCTTCCCTTCAAAAATTATTGTATTTCTCTCTTGCCATATTCCATATACTGTGGCAACCACTATTAATTTCCCTAGCTTTGAATGAAGACTTTTCCCTTTGAATCTTTGTGCAACATAAGAGCTAAATTGTGCCAATGACTTCAAAGTTGGTTGTACCTGAAACTTCTTGAAACCAATGTGCCATAGTTCAACAGCAAAGGGGCACCGAGTAAACAAATTATCCTAATTTTTAGCATTTTGCAGGCATAAAACACAGTTTTCCTCTTGTAGGACATTCCATGCCTTCAACATAGATTTAGTCCTCAGGCCACCTTGACATAGTATTCTAGGCATCATTGAGCATTTAGGTATGTGCCCTGCAAACCATATGAATCCATAAGGGGTCACAACTGCCATGAGTTCTCATTCCTTCTCAGTCCTTCTCAGGCTGACATGATGGTAAATTGCCCACTTTAGTTCAATCTCCATTTAATTTGATTAGGTACTCCTGTATTTGGTGCTTGCAAGGTAGATGGCAGAGAATTATTATTCATAATTCCCTTGATCTGTTCATTAGAAGCTGCCAAGTCCTTTCTTGGATAATTGCACTCACTTTTGCATTGCCCTATGTTCCAGAATCATATATAGCCCTTTGTCAAAATTTCTCAATCAAAGTATTCTCATTAAGCTATCTATCCTTTCACAAATAGGTACTCTTCCCTTCCCCCATTTCATACAAAATGAACTGACTGCATTATTCCCTTAGTTTCAATGGTTTACACAATGTCCATGTGATAACCACAGGTGGCTTAAAAGACCATAGATGTTGCTCTTTGATTATGTACATGCGACACAATCTGACCCATAAAGAGTCTTTTTTGTGTGCTAGGTTCGAGAGATGTTTACCCGCAGCTACTTTATTCCACTAATCTAACCTTTAATGCCTAACCCTCCTTCATTCTTAGACATACATACATCCTTCCAGACAACTTTAGCTCCATTGCACTTCAAATCCTTCCCATTACGCATAAAGGCCTGACTTTTTGCTCAATTTGCCTTATTATCCTCTTTGGCAGTATAAAAATAGAACACCAGTAGGCTTGCCTGCTGCACAAGATAGATAGTGCCAATTGTACTCTTCCTGCATATGAGAGAGTCTTTGTTGTCCAGCTTGATATTCTTTTGGTCATTTCCTCCACTAGCAGTGATCATTCCTTATAGCTTAGTTTTGTTGAGATGAGTGGTACACCTAGATATGTGATTGGGAATTTCAGAATAGGAATTCCCACTATCTCAGCCAAAATTGCAGTTGTCTCTATTTCCACCCATGCTAGGAAGATGGAGCATTTACTCAAATTTAGAGACAGGCCAGATAAGAGCTTGAGTTCATCTAGAGCTTGCTTGATCAGCCTCAAAGTCGTATGATCAGCTTTTGCCAACAAAAATAGGTCATCTGCAAAACATCAGTGGTGTATTTGCAACTCCTTGCACTTTGGATGGAACACATAATTGGGATGTTGAGCATAATATGCCATGATGCTAGAGAAAGCTTCCATAACTAAGAGAAAAAGATAAGGAGAAAATAGATCTCCTTAGCTTAAACCCTTTGCACTTTCAAGAAACAAAGAATTAATAAAGAAATAGTAGTTTGATGAATTTGGAAGAGTCGTGCTTGGTTAGTGACACCTCCTCTTCATATCTTTCTTGGGGCAAGCATGAATTTTGAAATGGCAAAGGGATGATGAGGCTAAATTAGAAACGAGGTTAACTTGGAAAATACTTTTAGTAGTATGATGGGATGCAAGATAAATTTTACATGGTTAGGTTTGTTCAAGCGATGCGGTGACAGTTGTCCACCAATTTTGATGCCAAAGAAGATGGGCTCGTACCTACGTGGAGGTGCCACAAAGAGTACAGTCTGAGTCGGCTTCCAAGTATACAAAGTGAGAGACAGTGAGGGTGGAATAAGGATGGAGATCAAGGCTTCCTAGACAAGTCGTGAGGAATGGCAGTGCTGTGGAGACAAGGCAAAGACGAAGAAGGCCAGCAGTCGACAATCCGAGCTAAGGTCCAAGTCGGGGTCCAAGTCAAGCTCCAATGTCACGGCCGATGTTGTGTCCAAAGTCATGAGAGAAATGTATTTCTCTCTCTAGAATCCAAGAGCTCTCAAGTTCTAGAGTGAGAAAGTGATTTTTGTCAAATGAGAGAATTCTGTCTAGAATGAGTCCAAAAGTCCACTATTTATAGTAAATAGTATGTTTATGTCACAAAATGCCACATGTCATCCCCTGGGAGTGAGACGTCACCAGGGGAAATGCGGGTTCTTCGTCAGACTGTCGGTTCCCAAATTTGCGCTACATGTCCCACACAGCGTCGTTCTACCTGCCTGAGAAGACTAACCACACCACGGTAGCATGATCAGAGTAAGCCCGTTGCCCCAGCCACCGGTTCAAGCCCTTACTGAATCCCACATGGTACGTTAAGAGACGCGCAGAGAACCTGACAACAGTGAGGGTTGCCCCTGTGACCAACTGCCAAGCCGACTAGGTGCGATGCCCTCTAAAGACCTACTCCCGTCTTAGGGTGACCCGGGGGTCATCGTCCTGGGGGCGCCGACGATCACCGGTAACGTGAGTGGACGTCGTCGCAGCTCAGTGCCTAGTGTCATACAATTCACCCCAGGCGGCGATAGCTTTATGGTAACGAGCCCATCCCGTTGCGAGGGGTCCTCGTGCCGGAGCACTACGAATGGAGCCGTTACCCTAACAAACAGACGGGCCGGATAACATGTGTGTGAGAGTTATCTAAAATAAAATAACAAACACACAAGACAATCAGGTCCATATGCACGTAAAGAAAAAAAATAGTATACAAGGATAAAACTTGAAAGGCACAAAAGAATTATTTCAATTCTAGTCTCATAATTCCCCAGCAGAGTTGCCACTATAGCGAACCACTTTAAAATTACAGAACTAGAAAGGTGAAAATTTGAGTCGCCATCTATCTTATCTTTTAAGGATTACCTACATAATTAGCAAGGGAAAACAAGAAAAACCTTATATGACTCTAAAATTTCACAATTCAGGCTTCTAGTTTGGGTCCAGGGACTAAATTATATAAGGGGAAGGAATTAGGCACCCTGTTGTGCCCTAATGGTCTCTAACTTATTTTTAATGACTTTTGATTTTTTCGCAAAATAATGAGAAAACATGCATGCAAATAAGAAAACAATCCCTAAGCTTATCCTAATTTTGGGTTGAACTCCGGTCAAGGCTTACATACCTTGTCGAAATAACGGGAGCAAAACCATGAAGCTCTGACCGAGGCTATAGGGATCGATCTAGACATTGGTTGTGTATCCTAGAAGCCTAAATGGACTCAACTTCTTCTAGTTGAGTGTTCTTAGAATTCTAATTGACTAACACTTCTAGGTATATTAGAATTATAATTGAATAAGAAGTCTAACCCCGGTAGAATTGTAGCACTACTAGAATTCTACCTTCATCAAAATTCTTACCCTAATTCCATTTTTTATTTTTCTTCTTTTATCCTTCTTTTTTTAGACCAAAATCTGGTCGCGGGGAGGGGAAATAGATCTAAGTCTCCTAGATAATTCTGTAAAACCCAACGACTAGAAAGATGAGAAATGAACAACAACAAGTGAGAAGCAAGATACCTCTCGACTTGGCTCATTTATAATGTCTAATGGAAGATTGGGATGGGCCCACAATGAAATGTAAGGGGCATGTGATTGTAGACAGAATGCACTACTTAAAAATTTTGTAGACATTTCCCTCTAAATCTCTAAGTTCTTCCATCTCTTTCTAAGTTCTTTCCTCTCAAACCCCCCTTTTGTATGCCAAAATGGCTTCTTTATAGAGACCTAGGGCGATGGAATTGACAGAACAAACCCTTTTAGTCGTGTATATCATTTCCAAAAGATAATAATGGAAATAAATTCAAAAATTATTTACAGGCCAGATTGCTCGAAAATTGGTGATTGCTCGAAAATTGGTCCCCCCCTCCCCCCCCCCCCCCAAATCTGATTTGATTGTATACCAAGTCCCAAGGGATAAACACCTTGATTAGGATTATATCACAAGTGACATGCCAGATTTCGTGATCCACTACCAAATTTCTTCCGAGTCAAGCCATTAACCACCTATCTAGCCCTAACTTGCGTTAAACCCAAGTTAACTTGACCAACTAACTAGACTTTGTGAACTGGATTGCTTAGTGGACTAGAGTGCTTATTGGGATCGACTTAATTAATTAAACTTATTATTACTGGGCCTAATCCAGTAATGACAATAAAAACCTAACTAAAAAATAAATCCCAATAACTAACAAATAAATATGTAAAATAAACCTCTAAAAATGGGGTTCTACACCACCTTAGGCACAAATTTCTATCCTGATGTGCATATAATACGAAAACTCTTGTTGTAGTTGGTAAGAAAACATGTAAAAGACCACATGGACAAAGAAGAAGTACATGCAAGATGATTGATTTTCATGATTCACTCTCAACATTTAACCCTGCATCTTGAGATTCTTTTTTCCATTATTTGATTGCCACCATCACATGCACCAGTCTTAGGCCCCGTTTGACAAAATTTTTTTCCCTCTTTTTTTTTTCAGTTTTAAAAACTGAAAAAAAAGAGCGTTTGGTAACCATTTTTTTTTCAATTTAAAAAATCAGTTTTTAAACTGCAGAGTAAAAAAAAAACACCAAAAACTGGTTTTTTTTTCACTTTTGGTTTTTTTTTTCCGACCACCACCACCACCCTCCCACCGCCGGCAGCCACCTCAGGCGACCACCGCCGGAGACTGCCGGCCGCCGGCAGCCACCTCCGGCCGCCGGCGGCCACCGCCGGAGACTGCCGGCAGCCATCCGGCCGCCGGCGGCCACCGCCGGAGACTGCCGGCAGCCACCTCCGGCCGCCGGCGGCCACCGCCGGAGACTGCCGGCAGCCACCTCCGGCCGCCGGCGGCCACCGCCGGAGACTGCCGGCAGCCACCTCCGGCCGCCGGCGGCCACCGCCGGAGACTGCCGGCAGCCACCTCCGGCCGCCGGCGGCCACCGCCGGAGACTGCCGGCAGCCACCTCCGGCCGCCGGCGGCCACCGCCGGAGACTGCCGGCAGCCACCTCCGGCCGCCGGCCACCACCGCCGGTGACTGCCGGCAGCCACCTCTGGCCGCCGGCGACCACCGCCGGAGACTGCCGGCAGCTACCTCCGGCCGCCGGCCACCACCGCCGGTGACTGCCGGCAGCCACCTCCGGCCGTCGGCCACCACCACCACCACCGTCGACCACCGCTACGCCCCACCACCGCCACCGCAAACCACCAAAAAAAAAAACTCAAAATAAAAAGGGTTACCAAACACCAAAAAAAAAAACCTCAAAAAAAAAGGGGTTATCAAACACCCACTTGTTTTTATAAAAAAAAAAATTAAGCTGCTCTTTAAAAAACTGCTCTTTAAAAACTGAAAACCAAAAAAAAAATTTTGTCAAACGAAGCCTTAAACTATATACTATACTAGATCACAAGATTGCCATTGTTGCAACATCACTTCCATAAAGCAATCGTCCTAGCAATGTAACTTTTATTAAAATTTGTTCCCAACCTATCTTGGTCGTACCCAGGAGCCCGCTAGGCGTCCAATTTCACGCCGACACGTCAATGTGGTCAACGGTCGAATTTCTAACTCATCAAATAGGTCAAAGTGCGCACGCCCAACTCACGTGCATTTTTTGCCTCGCGCGCTACTTAACCGCCAATTATTTCACGTTAACATGACTCACGGTAGCACGTTCGTCATGCCACAACCACCCGAACACCTTTTCATCAAAAACATCGACCGACAGTGCAACTGGAGCAACGAGGTCAAGAGGCAAAGGCCTTAGCCAACCCCATGGGGTCGACGTCGGCCTCCCCCAAGGCCATAGGGTTGGCCTCGGCCTTCATGGGGGGTCGGCCTCGGCCTCCATGGGGGGTTGGACTTGGCCTTGGCCTCCCCCCTCCGGTTGTTCACTTTTGGCGCAAAGTCCTTTTCGCGCTTTGTTCACTTCTGGCGCAAAGTCCTTTTCGCGCTTTGTTCACTTCGTACGTGACTTTGGCACCTTGTTCGTCATGTGGGTACGACTCACGGCAACACTCTTGTCGTAACACAACTTTTAGATTTGTCATTGCCCATCAAAACACCTACTGTCGGCGCCCAAAGTTCACCAAAAAGGGGAGTGGCCTTGGCCTCCCTTCATGGGAGTTGGCAATTGGCCTTGGCCACCCCCTAGGGTCGGCCTCGGCCTCCCCAGGGGTGGTGTCCTTGGCCTTCCCCCAATTTTTGGCCTTTGGCCTCCCCTCCCGCGCGCACTTGTTTTCTCGAGTCTTTGCACCTCCACGATGTTTATGGACATTCGTAAATCAACCTCACGACGTACGTCATCCGCCACCCGCAACCGCGCACTACCTTCGTAACGCCCGTCGCCCAAAGTTGCACGCTATCGCCGAATGACCCATCACCGACGACCACGTACCATCACTCTCGACTTTGTCATTACTACATATTGCATTCATTATTTTGGTACAACATGCACACTAGGCTCACACCCCATCTTCGGGACACCCGACATGCACCCATGCGCAGTCTCCACGATGTTCGTCGCCTCGTCCATGCGCCACTTCCATGATATGTGCCCCGGCACTAGGTATTGTCTCCGCAACGTTCGTCGCCGCTCCCGTGCGCCACTTCCATAACATGTGCCCCCAGCACCAAGTATTGTCTCAGCGACGTTCGTCATCGCGCCCGTGCGCCACTTCCATAAGATGTGCCCCAGACACCAAGTATGGTTTCGCGACAGTCGTTGCCACTCCTATGCGCCATTTCCATGACATGTGCCCCCAGCACCAGGTATGGTCTCGTGACAGTCTTCGCCGCGCCCATGCGCCACAACAATGTCTCGTATTGTAAGCATCGTGCCCATGCACCACAATCATGTCTTGTGCTGTAGGTATCGCGCCCATGCGCCACAATCAATGTCTCATGCCGTTGGCATAGCGCTCATGCGCCACAATCATGTTACAGGCCCACGGGAACCACTATCATTCACCACACCATGCACCGCCGCCATGGACGTGGAACATGCTCCGACCCATTCTCCGAAGTGTGCAGTATTCTGGGGAGGCTCCATTCGTAGTGCTCCGGCACGAATACCCCTTGCAGTGGGATGGGCTCGTTACCACAAAGCCATCGTCGTCTTCATTCCAGGGGGCTCCACTCGTAGTGCTCCAGCACGAGAACCCCTTACAGTGGGATGGGCTAGTTACCACAAAGCTATCGCCACCTGGGGTGAATTGTATGACACTAGGCACTGAGCTGCGACCACGTCCACTCACGTTACCGGTGATCGTCTGCTCCCCCAGGACGATGACCCCCGGGTCACTCCCAGACGGGAGTAGGTCTTAGGAGGGCATCACGCCTAGTCCGCCTGGCCTGGTCATAGGGGCAACCCTCACTGCTGTTAGGTTCTCTGCGCGTCTCTTGACTCACCATGTGGGATTCGGTAAGGGCAACCAGTGGCTGGGGCAACGAGCTTACTCTGATCATGCTACCGTGGTATGGTTAGTCTTCTCAAACAGGTAGAATGACGCTGTGTGGGACATGTAGCGCGAATATGGGAACCAACAGTCCGACAGAGAAGCGGCATTTTTGGACCCCCTGGTGACGTAGGGGATGACATGTGGCATTTTATGACATAATCATACTATTTACTATAAATAGTGGACTTTTGGACTCATTCTAGACAGAATTCTCTCATTAGACAAAAATCACTTTCTCACTTGAGAACTTGGGAGCTCTTGGATTCTAGAGAGAGAAATACATTTCTCTCGTGACTTTGGACATATATCGACCGTGACATTGGACCTTGACTTGGACCCCGACTTGGACCTTAGCTCAGATTGTCGACTGTCGGCCTTCCTCGTCTCTGCCTTGTCTCACAGCAATGCCATTCTTCACGACTTGTCTGGGAAGCCTTGCTCTCTGTCCTTACTTTGCCCTCACTGTCTCTCACTTGGCATACTTGGAAGCTGACTCGGACTGTAGCCTTTGTGGCACCTCCACGTAGGTACGAGCCCATATTCCTTGGCATCATTTTGTTGACTCCGTTGGGGAGGTGAGCATCATATTGCAGTCTGCCTATCTTCCACACTTTAGCATCATGCCCATGCAACGAAAAGTGACGTGGGCTACCAGCCAGGGCCTTATCCATACCGTGCAAGAGGATGATCACTTCGATGAACAAGAAGGGACTAGTGCCATGCCTCTCCAAGACCAGCCACTTACTGCTACACACGATGTGCAAGGGATAGTCAATACAACCATACAACAATTTATGCCTGCCATAGCCAACTTGCAAGACTCTCAAACCACTGTGATGGCCGCCATTATAAAAATGCTAAAAGCCATACAGGTGTTGGCCGCGTAACAATCCATTACACCAGTCCAGCCTCATGGACCTGGGCTGGCTCTTAACATCGCTCAGGCCCCAATGTCGCGACCACCACCTCCTCGATCATCTAGACTCTTGGCAGTAGGACTCGTGACATCCTCTCTACCCATGCCAGACGCACCTCTCTCTGGGGTGCCACCCCGAAGACCTTAAGCAGATCTCAGACCCGTGCTACAACAGATCCATCCTATCATAGTACCCCAACATGTGCCAACACCGAGTTCCTCCGAAACACATTACTCCATTGAGTGGAGCCTAACCCTTACCCAACCGAGCAATATCAAACGACCGGCCAAATAGTGGACATGCCTCACCCACCCACCTATGCTCATATACAACTGCCACCACCAGCCCCTGTCATATATCAACCATCTGTTGCACCTGCCCACCAACTTGCCCCGTCTGGGGGCTCATGGTGTCCCAGCCAGCCACCACCCCTTGACTGTCCATGAAAACCCATCTCCCAACTATGTCACCCATTCGGACTTGGAAGCACTCATGCATCGCTTATCACAAAACTCCACACCTGACTCCTCTACCAACCTGATAGGCCATGCCCCCTACGCCAATGACATTGCCATCATACCTTACGCCCCAAAGTATAAGTAGCCCACCTTTGTGCTCTTCAACAAACGTGAGGGCAATGCCCGTGAGCATTTAACAAGATTCGCAGGCTCATTGAAGCAGTATGGTTTGGGTGACAGTTTGAAGTTGAGAGAATTTCACAAGTCTCTCACAAGCTTGGCTTATACTTCGTATCACTAAATCCCTATGGGGACTGTCCATGCATGGAATAACATGGTTCAGCTATTCTTAGACAAATTCCATTACGAGGCTGAATGCGTGACTATTGTTGACATTGTCGGCATCTGCCAGAATCAAGGGAGGACTTGAATAAGTACGTGCACCATTTCTATCTCAAATGCCTCGAGTGCATGGACTTCTGCAAAGACGAGACCCTAGTGCTCATATGCATCAAGAACATGAGCGATGTATATCAGGTACACATTGAGAACCTACAGTTGAGGTCATGGGGACACCTCAAGGAAACAGCCCGCGGCACTTACGAGTCAGTTAGCCCAGTCAAGCCAAGGAAGCCCTGTCCGCAGAATGCACTCTTGGCCAAGGCCGAACCATCTGGAGCTCCACCCCACAACAACAACAACAACTGCAACCCCTACAAGCGTCAGTTCCAAAAAGGGGATCGGCACCCCGACAAAAGGAGACAGCGAGAGCCTGCCCCCGAGTACTCATGTGATTTGAACATGGTGAAAGAACTTTTGGAAGAATGGGTAACCAATGACAATAACTTTCAACTGGTACCATATCACTGTTGACCAATGACAATAACTTTCAGGAATGATCACCAATCAACCTTGGGTCATATCACTGTTGACCTTATGGTCGGGTCCATACGCCGTGACACCACCTTCCACGTGATGGACAGCGAGCCCGCATTCCACATCCTACTCGCCCGATCGTGGATTCACATCAACAAGGCTATGCCCTCAACATACCACCAGTGTGTCAAACTGGTGGCCGGTCCCGCAGGACACAAGGTAACAGTGACAATACAAGCCACGAAGGCTCCGTTCGAGTGCGCAGAATCATACTTCACTGAGGCCTTCTTCTTCACCGAACTTGCCGAGGATGGTGAGAACACTGCTCACATCCATTCTACAAAGCTATCAAATTGGGATGAACTATGTGGCAACAAGCCTCCCAAGTCCAAAACGAAGAAGGGTAGCAAGAGCAAAGCATCAACCTCAGCCATACCACCTGCTGCCAAGGCCAACTCCCCTCCTGCATCCCCCAAGTCCAAGAAGCACAAGCTTGAACCAAACTTCCAATGCATCGTGAAAGACAGTAAAGTGATCTACTAGTTATGATGGTGTGTGGGGGCTTCATTGGTCCCTCATCTGACCCCCTCGACCCCGACCCACTTGTGGAAACTGAATGGTGCTGCATGGCCGAGCATTGTCTGCCAGATCTTGACCTCACCCCCGGCATAGCACCACCTTGCTATGAAGACGACCCTCGACCATAGGCTAAAGATCTTGAGAAAATTAACCTGGCCTACCCGGGCGAAGAACCACGACACACTTACATCGGCACAAAACTCGCCCCCGGCAAAAAGAGGAATTGGTTTCCCTCCTTCGCATATATCGTGATGTCTTGGCATGGAGTTATAACAAGATGCCCAGACTAGATCCTGCCTTAGTCATACACCATCTCAACATTACTACCGGATCCATCCCTGTCCAACAACACCCACGGACCTTCTGCCCCGAGCTCAAGTTAAAGATCAAACAAAAGATTGAACGCCTTCTACAGGCAGGCTTCATTGAACCTATCACTCACCCAATTTGGCTGGCTAATGTCGTTAATGTACAAAAGAAGAATGGCCAAGTTCGCGTTTGTATTGACTTTCGGGACTTGAACAAGACGTGTCCCAAAGATGAGTTCCCACTACCCAACATCGACATGTTTATGGAGGCCGCCGCCGGACTTGAAACCTTATCTTTCATGGATGGTTTGATAGGTTATAATCAAATTAGCATGAACCCCGACGACAGTGCCAAGACAGCCTTCTGCACGCCTATGGTTAACTTTTGTTGGAAAGTTATGCCTTTCGGTCTCAAGAACGCGAGTGCTACATATCAAAGGGCAGTGACAACAATCTTCCACGACATGATACACCGCACAGTGGAAGACTACGTCAATGATCTTATTATCAAATCCAAGAAGGAAAGTGATCACCTCACTGACCTTCGAGCAGTCTTTGATCATTGCCGCCAGTACAACATGCGGATGAATTCATTGAAGTGTGCCTTCGGCGTCTCCTCCAGCAAGTTCCTTAATTTTTTGGTCAGTCGACAGGGCATTGACGTTGACCCTCCCAAAGCCGCCTCTATACAAGAAATGCCTTCCCCCAAGAACACAAAGCAACTGAAGAGCTTCCTCAGTAAAGTCTCTTACCTTCGACGCTTTATACCTGCATTGGCTGAGCTCATCACTCCCTTTCAGCATCTAACGCGCAAAAGCGCACTGTGGAGTTGGGGTACGCCCCAACAGCAAGCTTTCGATCAAATTAAGACGATCATTATGTTGCCACAGACCATGGTGGTGCCTCGGCAAGGCACACCACTCTTACTCTACTTGACCTCCACGCCCAAGTTGTAACACCCCAAAATTTTAGAGGTGCTCAAATATTAATTGTTGGATTGAGAAAAAAATTAATGATGATTTTAAGTGACAATTAGGATTGACATTGTCGTGCTTGTTAGGTATCTTCACACAATTGTGACACCTCGTGCTTATTGAGGACTCAGTGTTGATTACCTCTCTGATCGACACTTCATGCTACCTATCATTGTCATGCCTATGACGTGTCAACATAGTATTGCAACACATCGTGCTTTAAGCCTTGTCGTGCTTTCCTTAGCCTTGTCGTGCTTGTTAGATGGTACATCCTTGTTTTGCCACCTTGTGCTCCGAGCTTTGTCGTGCTTTGGTTAGCATTATCGTGCTTGTTAGGTGGCACATCCTTATTTTGTCACCTCGTGCTTCGAGCTTTGTCGTGCTTTCGTTAGCATTGTTGTGCTTGTTAGGTGGTACATCCTTGTTTTGCCACCTCGTGCTTTGAGCTTTGTCGTGCTTGTTAGGTGGCACATCCTTATTTTGCCACCTCGTGCTTTGAGCTTTGTCGTGCTTTGGTTAGCATTGTCGTGCTTGCTAGGTAGCATAGCCTTGTCTCGCTACGTCGTGTTTCTTTACACCTCGTGCTTCCTAGAAATTTCTATAAATAGGCCCTTGATCTTTTCAAAATATTTTATCTTTGACTTTTATTAGTAGGTAGACAACTAAAGAGTGAGAAAAGATGAAAAAGGAATCATAGCCTGATTGGGAGCAATTGTATAAGTGTGTTCTTCGTGATTTAGGTAAGGGGAATTACATATCACTATTCTTTTATACCACATGGTTATTTCTTAATATTCCTCGTACACCTAAACACCGTTGTTCTGAAATCTTGCTGAAATGCTTTGTTTTGGATGTTGGTAAATATCTTGTTTTTGAAATATGTTTTCGGGACGTGGCTTAAGTACTTTTGATCAATAACAGTGCTCCAGTGATTTGTCTATGTGCATGGTATGCTATGATAGAGCTAAGCTTTGGTGGATCCCTTTGAGGATACCGGAAGCAAGACGCTGAAGTGTTATGTGCAACCTGGATATTGAATTGGTTTACTAATTGTTCGGGGTACTAAGCCACGGTTGTGTTGACGGTTTGACTGTCAAATATATTGACTGATGTTGAATTATTTAGCGTGTTTGATTATAATCCTATCGTGCTATGATTATTCCACTTACTGGGCTACCTGGCTCTCCCCCTACCATTTACCTTTCCAATGCAGATGATTATTTCGATGAGCAAGTTCAAGCGGGGATGTGAACGGGACTTGCAATTTTGGAGTTTAGAATTATTTGTAACCTATTTTTAGGGCTTGTAATTTGATGGGATACTGTTGTAATTGTACTGATGATATTAATTGGGTGATTGACGACTCGGGTCGTCACACAAGTCCATAGGGGCGTTGCTTGCCCAAGAGGTGGATGGGGTAGAGCGTCCAGTCTATTATCTCAGTCGGTCGATCAGGGGCCCAAACCCAATTATTCCGAGATCGAGAAGCATTGCCTAGCCTTGGTATACGCCTCACAGAAATTCAGACATTACTTCTTGGAGCACTAGATCATACTCGTCACCAAGGTTGATCCACTGCGGTACATGCTTACACGCCCTGCCCTATCTGGCCGTCTTACCTGCTGGTTATTGCTCTTGGCTGTGTTCGGCCTATCCATTAAGAACCCTACAGCTCTACAGAGCCAAGCACTTTTTGACCTCTTGGCCTTCTTCCCGCACCAACAAAATGAACCAACCTCTGTCTAATTGCCTGAGGAGGAGACTACCCTGATCTTCGACATCGATGAATTATGTACACTCGAGTTTGACGGCTCTGCCTCTAGCAAGGGTCCCAATGGAACACCCCTTCGACAAGAGGATGCCGGTGTAGTCCTTCGGAGCCTAGATGGCGTCACCACGTCCTTATCCTTCAAGCTGGCATTCCCGGTGTTTAACAACAAGGCTGAATATGAGGCACTTGTTATTGTCCTCATGCTAGCCATCAGTATGGGGGCTAAGTCATTATGTGTGAAAGGTGATTCAAACTTAATAATGAAGCAGGCCAATGGGGAGTTCGCAGTCAAGGAGCTTGCCTTGGCACCTTACCGTGCGTTGGTGCAGCACTTAGAAGGAAAATTCGGCCATGTCCAATATGAACACCACAACAAGTGCCACAATAGACATGCGGACAGCTTAGCCACAATATCATTAAGGATAGAAGTTGACGGTGAACAACGAATGCTAACCATCATAAAAAAGACCGAGCCTTGCACAGCCTTGAACTTAGTTCCAAGGGACACTACCATAAATGATTGGAGGCAGCCGATCGTCGACCAGCTCAAGGTGCCATCCCTCACATTTGCCTCTACCCTTATGGAATACTTAATGTTAAGAGATGTTTTGTATAGGCGATGCCCCGGAGGCACCCTAGCAACGTGTTTGGCACCAGAAGAGGCGAAGCACAAACTTAGACTCGGCCATCAAAAATGTTGCGGCCTTGACGGTCCCCCTCTTTGTCGTTGCCTTTAGCGCTATTGGCCATCCATGGCCAAGTATGCTTCAGATGTACAAAGGGATTGCACTGAATGCCTATATGCGCTTGATAACGTGGAAGCTCTCGTTATTAATGTCGAGGGTGATTGGTGCCAGCTTTTCATCCAGTACTTATCTTATGAGTTTTACCTCCTGATTGTAGCTCGATGGGATCCGTGAAACGGAAGTCAGCCAAATATTTTGTGATAGAAAGTGAATTATTTCGTAAAGGATTCTCGGGATGCACCTTAAGGTGCTTGCAAGGCCCTCAGGCGGTAGAAGTGATTAATGAAGTGCACAATGGTGATTATGGCGAGCATTAAGGCTCTCAGAAGCTGTATGCAAAATTGCTAAGGTTGGGATACTACCGGCGGACTATGGAATCCGACGCCATCTCTCATTTCTGACACTGCCAACCGTGCCAGAGACACGTTGACAGGATGCACACATCGGCGTCCGACCTTCTCATGATTTTGGCCCTTTGGCCATTTCACTCTTGGGCTCTTGACCTCATAGGTCCCATCCACCCAACATCTCGAGGGCACACTTGGATTATGGTAGCAACAGAATACTTCACAAAGTGGGTCGAAGCTATACTCTTACGAAGAGCAATGAGAGGTGCCTTTACCAACTTCTTGAGTGATCACATTGTCTGCTGCTTTGGCATCCCCCGGTGTATCATTTCCGACAATGGCATGCCATTCATCAACAGGGATGTCCGAGCTTTCATGGAAGCGTACAACATCAACCATGCCACATCAACTCCTTACTATTCGTAAGGAAAGGGATAGGCCAAAGCTTCCAACAAGACCCTGCTATGGGTTCTTTCATGAATGGTTCACGATGCAACTGGATTATGGTCCGAAAAGCTAAGTCAGGCACTTTGGGCCTACTGAACCTCCAAGCACACAGCGACGAAGGCCACACCCTTCTCCCTTGTCTACAGGGATGAATGTGTGGTACCAACCAAGATAGCGGTCCCCTCGGCACAACTTTCTCTAAGCAGCGGTCTCGAAGAAGAAGAAACTAGAATGACAGCCCTCAAGGGCCTTGATGAAAGACGAGCCAACGCCTTACGGCCGATGAAGAAATATCATGAGCAGCTCATAAAAGCATACGGGAATACTGTCAAGCCACGAACATTTGCGGAAGGAGACCTCATCCTCCAAGCCGCCAAGCATGTGCCCACCAACATGTCGGCCCCTAAGTTCACACCAAATTGGGAAGGCCCTCTTCAAGTGCATGTCGCCAGAGACAACGACTCCTATCTTTTACTCAACCCCTACGGCGGACAGATCTCGGCCCCTATCAATGGCCGCTACCTGAAGAAGTATTACCTGTATTCAGTCACGGCAGTGTTCCCCTGAGCCCTAACCACCCAAAGCATAGAACATTTAACACATGGAATTCTTTTGTATATGAATACTTGTTTGGAAACTTGTAACTTTTGTTGATTATTGCAAGTTTTACTTACTTATGTAATGGCATTTTGGCCTAATATCATTAATGCAAGAATCAGTCATTCGCCTCAACTACTGTACGCAATATATGTTTTTTACTTTACTTCATTTCATTTTCATAATCACTCACTAAGTCACTTGCTGCGGGCGGGAAGGAAAAAGGGGGAACACCAACGGAAAGCTAACGCATGCGAAGCCATGCATGCACAACAAGAGCTAAGTATCACATCACGATAAACACAAGTGCAAGAGGAACCACATAACTACAATATCAATATCAACAAAACGAGTACAGACCAATGGTTCGGGGGAGGCCACTACTGACCCGATGTCTACTAAAAGAAGAAAAGTGCAAAGTACAAGAGATCTAATGTAAAGGGGCAAGCAATGCACAAATAGGATCAGAGGTGTACGCCTCCAACGTCTGCCATTGTGCCTGAAGATCTGACCATCTGCTATCCCACTCAGCTCGTTGAACCTCCGTCACGGTCAGCCGCCTCTCTGCCTCTGTAAGCTGGGCGCGCATCACCTCCACCTCCTCAGTCACTGCAGTCATCTTGGTATCAAGCACACGTCTCTGACCCTGCAACGTAGCCTCCTGAGCACTAATAAGAGTCAACCCTGCCGCTGCATCAGCACTCTGGCCTCTCGATCTAATATAGTCTGCCAGCCAGTCCAACTGGAAGCCAAGAGCTACAAAGGATACAAGCTATAAAAGATACTGTGATATAATTGCTAGAGTCCAAACCGGAATTGGCACCCCACCAAAGGTATCAAACCAATCCATGAGGGCTGTGTACATTGCCCTCAAGAATATATCGCCATGGTCGAGGGCAGAATCAACAAATGTCTCCGGGTGCCTCGCCCTGATCATCTCCAATCGGTGTACTACCGCATTTGATAACTCCATACCATCATAGGGGATCACGTCTGCCCCACCGACCAGAAACCTACCACTGGCGGTGCCAACCTCTGGGATAACACAATCGGCCGACTGTGATCAATTGCTCCAGAGTGCATCGACAACATGATATCACCAGCATCCATTACTGAGCCTGATAATGTCTCAGGAATAGGCCCCAATGCGGGTGGAACAGGTACCTCAAGCTGTGGGGATGAACTCGCAGTAGGTGTGTGTGCAATAGCAAAAACATGATAAACTACAGACATAGTGTCTGGTTCCCTAACTGTCCACCAATCCGACCCCTCGAATATGTGAAACCACCCATCGGCCGCCCAACGGGGACTCGACGGCCTCAACTAGTACAGGTGATGGACTCGGATGACTTACTGGCTCCATTACAAACTGATGCCAAGGAAAGTGGGTTCACAGTTGATGTGAAGGTGCCACAAGGAATACAGTCCGAGTCAGATGCCAAATGTGATGAGGTAGGACACAACAAGGGAGGAGCAAGGGCAGAGATCAAGGGCTTCCCAAATAGAGCTTGAGGGTGGCAGTGCTGTGAGGGTGATAGCACATGATGAATATAAGATGACAGTCACAGTCTGATGCTTAGGTCCAGAGTTAGGGTCATGTATGTTTCTTTCTCTAGGATTCTAGAGTGAGAAAGTGAAAGTGTTCTGAAAATGTCCAACCTGTAGAAAATGTCCCCATCCAAATGAATTCTTAAGACCTCTATTTATAGAGATTGAGATGATGATGTCATCACGCGAAAAGTGGTGCTCCCCGGGAATGACACGTCACCGAGGGGGTCCACATCTGCCAGTGCTCCATGGACTGTTGAATAGTATAATCACCCGGCCTGCCCCGCACATCGTCGCTCTGTTTGTCTGGAAAGACTAGCTCCCACGGCGTCGGTGTGGCCAGAGAACCCCCTTGATATAGCCTCCAATCCAAGCCCTTACAGAGTCTCACTAGCCTGGCAGTGGTGGGGAAGGCCCGATGCCTAACTGTCAGGCAGACTAGGCACGATGCCTTCTGAAGACCTGTTCCCATCTCAGAATGACCCGAGGGTCATAGTCCATAGGGGTGCCGACGCAAGCCCCCAGTGTCGAAGCACGTAGGCCAGTCACGAGGACACCCTGGCAGAGATAGTGTCCCGGATGAGTCGCCTATCCCGCGGGTGAGTCCTTGTGCTGGAGCACTCAGAGTGCATAAAGGTAGCATACCGGAGGAGCCGTATACCTGACGGGCCAGGTAGCATACCGGAGGAGCCGTCTACCTGGTAGAAGGGGAGTTGAAGAGCTCCCTGATGGAGATAGGGTCCTGGAGGAGTTGCCTATTTCGTAGGCCGAGGTAGCATCCCGGAGGAGCCGTCAACTAGGCGGAAGGGGAGTTTAAGAGCTCCCAGGCAGAGATAGTGTCTCGGAGGAGTCGCTTATCCCCGCGGTGAGTCCTTGGGCCGGAGCACTCGGAGCGAGTTAACGTAGCATCCCGGATGAGCCGTCTACCCCACTGGCTGAGGTAGCATCTCGGAGGAGCCTTCTACCTGGCGGAAGGGGAGTTGAAGAGCTCCCCAGCGGAGATAGTGTCCTGAAAGAGTCGCCTATCCCAGCGGTGAGTCCTTGTGCAGGAGCACTCGGAGCGAGTCAAGGTAGCATCCCGGAGGAGCCGTCTACCTGGCGGAAGGGGAGTTGAAGAGCTTCCTGGTGAAGATAGTGTCCCGGAGGAGTTGCATATCCCCCCGATGAGTCCTTGTGCCGGAGCTCTCGGAGATCGTCAAGGTAGCATCCCAGAGGAGCCGTCTACCCGACTGGCTGAGGTAGCATCCCAGAGGAGCCGTCTACCTGGTAGAAGGGGTGTTGAAGAGCTCTCTGGCAATGATAGTGTCCCAGAGGAGTCGTCTATCCCTGCGGTGAGTCCTTGTGCCAGAACACTCAGAGCGCGTCAAGGTAGCATCCCAGAGGAGCTGTCTACCCGACTGGTCGAGGCAATATCCCGGAGGAGCCGTCTACCTGGCGGAAGGGGAGTTGAAGAGCTCCCTAGCGGAGATAGTGTGTCAGAGGAGTCGCATATCCCCGCGGTGAGTCCTTGTGTCAGAGCACTCGAAGCGAGTCAAGGTAGCATCCCAGAGGATCCATCTACCTGACTGGCCGAGGTAGCATCCCGGAGGAGCTGTCTACCTGGCCGAGGGGGAGTTGAAGAGCTCCCTGGCAAAGATAGTGTCCGGAGGAGTCGCTTATCCCCGCGTTGAGTCCTTGTGCCGGAGCACTCGGAGGCATCAAGGTAGTATCCCGGAGGAGCCGTCTACCTGGCGAAAGGTGAGTTAAAGAGCTCCCTGGCGGAGATAGTGTCCCGGAGGAGTCATCTATCCCCGCATGATGTTGCACACTTTGGAGAGTGGGTCAAAGCATGTTCCATGACCAAAGCAAGGTGCGCACGGTGTGGTGAAAGGATGGACCGATGCGAGGAGCATGGTAGTGTGACAGAGAGCTAAGGGGCACGACTGTGATAGTGGTGCGGCGCATGGGCGCAACTGAGTGAGTAAGGTGCACGGGACACGTCTGTGTTAGTTGCACATGAGTGCAACGATGAGCGTCGCGGAGACAACACTTGGTGCCGGGACACGTGTTATGGAAGTGGAGCATGGGCGCGGCGACGAACGTCGCGGAGACTATACCTGGTGCTGGGGCACATGTCATGACAATGGCGGATGGGCCTGGCGACGAACGTCGCGGAGCTATACTTGGTGCCGGGGCACATGTCATGAGAATGGCACGGCGACTAACGTCGCGGAGACAATACTTGGTGCCGGGGCAAGTGTTATGAAGGTGGCGCGGCAACGAACGTCGCGAAGCAATACTTGGTGTCGGGGGGCATGTATCATGAAAATGGCGAGCGGGGGCAGTGGCGAACATCGCGGAGACAATACTTGGTGCCAGGCACATGTTATGAAAGTGGTGCGGCGACAAACGTCATGAGGTTGATGTACGAACGTCCGTCAACATCGCGGAGGTGCAAAGTCTTGAGAAAACCAGTGTGCACGGAAGGGGAGACCATAGGCAAGAGATTGGGGGAAGGCCAAGGCCACCACCCCTGGGGAGGCCGAGGCTGACCCCTTGGTGAGGTCGAGGTCGACCCTAAGGGGTGGCCAGGGCCAATGGCCGACTCCCATGAAGGGAGGCCAAGGCCACTCTCCCTTTCGGTGAACTTTGGAGGTGTTGAGAGAAGGTGTTTTGATGGGCAATGACAAATTCGAAAGTTGCGTTACGACGAGCGTGTCAACATGAATCGTACCCACATGATGAACAAGGTGCCAAAGTCACATACGAAGTGTATGAAGCGAACAAAGTGCGAAAGGGACTTTACATGAAGAGTGAACAACCGGGGGGAAGGCCAAGGCCAATCCCCTATGGAGGCCGAGGCCAACCCCCCATGGAGGCCGAGGCTGACCCCATGGCCTTGGGGGAGGCCGAGGCTAATCCCATGGGGTTGGCCAAGGTCTTTGCCCTTGACCCCGTCATTTTGGTTGCGCCGTCAGTCGAAGCTTATGATGAAAAGGTGTTCGGGTGGTCTCGGTGTGACGGTCACGCTAGCATCAGTGACGTTGAAGTAAAATAATTGGTGACTAAGTCGCGCGTGAGGCGTGTGAAGCAAAGAATACACGTGACCTGGGAGCCCGCACTTTGACCTGTTCGAGCCTGCACTTTCACACTGTTTATAAAGAGAGAGAGAGAGAGGAGCGGGATAGTGGAATTGAGGGGAGGAAAATGTTAGAGGGAGAGTGAGGGGGTTGGTGGGAGGGAGATGAAAATTATGTGAAAAATTTTCTAAGTGTAGAACGAGGGTAAAAGGGTAGTGCCCGACCACAAGCAGGCAGGGTGAGAGGGAGGAGTGCGAAGGGGGTGTGAAAATTTTCTAAATGTTGAGCTCAGACAAGGGTGCCGAGGGAGACTACAGAGGGTGATCATCGATGACCGATTGCGAAAAAAAATGAAATTTTTTTTTCTTTCTAAGTGTCAAGAAAAATGAATGAGGGATGATGATGCGATTGTAGTAGCGCGGCTCGAGCCACCCCGCGCACCACGTACCAAGTCGTGGCAATGTGAGGCCGAAGGGGTTGGGAAGGGGTGAAGTCCCCAAGGTAGTGGGTGATGGTATCAAGAGTGGTGTCAGTAGACTTGTGCAAGAGCAATGTAGCTTGAAAATTTTCTAAGTCTGGAAAATATAACTTCATTGATAACGAAGGATAGGCTACATGCCTTGATACAAGGGTATGACGTACATGGAAACTTGCAAAATGAACAAAAAAATTACAAGTGAGGAAAATGCACTAAGGCATGCCAAGGCTTGGTCGGGTGGGTCATATGTTCGGCACTTAGAGTTTGAGTTCTTTGGATGCAATCTTGTCAGCGAAGACAAACTTGAGGCCCCTGCACCACTTGAGGCCGTGACCGACCTTCCGATGATAGGGGCAGTAGTTGGGATGGGCTAAGTCTTCCTGGGTAGGTTCAACGTTGGCATTGTGTAAGGTTATGGCATTGTCGTTGATCCATGTCTCAAGGAGTGCTCTGACAATCTTCAAGTCACATGGGTATTCTGGGGCAGTCATCGACTACCCTCTCTTATCAGGGAGCCCATCCCTTCCTTGAGACTGACGCTTGCGGTTATTGTCGTCACTACTAGCTGTTTCCACCGTCGCGGCCAAGGCAATATGAGGTTGGGGCTTTGGGGTCTTTGACGGACCTACCGAGTCATAGGTGCATCGCGCGGCTTCTTTGAGATGTCCCCATCACCGTAACTGGAGGTTTTCAAGGTAGACCATGTAGGTTTCCTTCATGTTCTTGATGCAAATGGGTACAAGGGCTTCATCCTTGCTAAAGTCGGTGCATTCCAAGCACTTGTGATAAAATCGCATGACATAGGTGTTAAGATCTTCCCTGGGGTTCTGGCGGATTCCAGAAATGTCAACAATGGTCACACGCTCCGTCTCATAGTGAAACTTGTCAAGAAAAAGCTGAACCATGTTGGACCAGGAGTGGATAGTACCGTCAGGAATCTGATGATACCAAGAGTAGGCGAGGCCAGTTAGGGACTTGTGAAATTCCCGAAGCTTCAAAGTTTCATCCTCCCCATAGTGCTCCAGGGAGCCAGCAAAACGGGTGATGTGCTCGCGGGCATTGCCCTCCTTGCCGTTGAACAGGGTGAATGATGGTTGCTTGTACTTGACAGGGTAGGGCTTGGTAGCGAGTTTGCCAGAGTAAGGAGCATGGCCTGGCAACTTAGAGGGGGAGTGGGTTAAGGATGACTGCTTGAGACGGTGAAGGAGGGCACCAAAGTCATGCTTCGTGACGTACGACGCTGTGAGGGTTTGTGCCCTGTCGGGATGATTCGAGCACCAGAGCCCCCAGACGGTGCACCCTGAGGCATTGAGGGGATGACGATGGTCGAGAGGGGTTGGTGGTGGGGAGCAACTTGACGGGGCATGGTTTGCATATGGGTAGTGTCAGCTACTGGAAGTCGGTCATCAGGCAGTGTCGACTGGAGTAAGCCAGGGGAATGACTTGTGTTTAGGTTTTGGTTGGTCATGTTGGGGTCAGGCTCCATCTCGATTGATTCGTGAGTCTCAGATGAGCTTCATGTCGGCATGGGCTGGGGGGCCGTGACAGGGTGAATCTGTTGCAGTACGGGTCCAAGCTCTGCCTGAGGTCTTCGTGATGGCCTGACAGGATGCAACACATCAGCTATAGGAGGCGAAGATGTCGTAAGTCCTACTGCCAAAGTTCTAGATGATTGTGGCGGCGGTGGTCGCGACACTGGGGCCTGAGCGGCGTCAAGAGCCAACTCAAGTCCGGAAGGTTAGACTGGTGCAAGGGTTTGTTGGGGGGGCCATCGCCTGCATGGATTTTTGCATTTCCATGATGACTGTCATAAGAGTAGCCTGCGAGTCCTGTAGGTTGGCTATAGCGTGCGTGAACTGTTGGATGGCCTCATTGACTGCAACTTGTATGTCAGGTGTGACAGCTAGTGGCTGGTCTTGGAGACGCATGTCACTAGTCCCTTCTTGTTCACCGAGGTGATCCTCCTCTTGCACGGTGCGGATGAGGCTTTGGCTGGTAGCCCTCGTAACACTTCGTCATGGAGGCTTGGTGCCTAAGTGTAGCGGACAAGCATACTGCAGTACGATGCTCACATCCCCAGCAGAGTCGCCAAAATGATGCCAAGGAAAGTGGGTTCGGAGTCGACGTGGAGGTGCCACAAGGAATGCAGTTTGAGTCATATCTCAAGTGTGATGATGTAGGACACAGCAAGGGCGGAGTAAGGGCAGAGACCAAGGGCTTCCCAAACAGAGCTTGAGGGTAGCAGTGCTGCGAGGGCGATAGTGCAGGATGAATATACGACGACAGTCACAGTCTGATGCTTAGGTCCAGAGTTAGGGTCCTGTATGTTTCTCTCTCTAGGATTCTAGAGTGAGAAAGTGAAATTGTCCTGAAAATGTCCAACCTGTAGAAAATATCCCCGTCCAAATGAATTCTCAAGACCTCTATTTATAGAGATTGAGATGATGATGTCATCACACGACACGTGGCGCTCCACGAGAGTGACACGTCACCGAGGGGTCCACAGCTGTCAGTGCTCCACGGACTGTCGAATCGCATATTCACCCGGCCTGTCCCGTACAGCGTCGCTCTGTCTGTCTGGAAAGACTGGCTCCCACAGCGTCGGTGTGGCCAGAGGACCCCCTTGATCTAGCCTCCAATCCAAGCCCTTGCAGAGTTCCACTGGCCTGGCAGTGGTGGGGAAGACTCGATGCCCAACTGCCAGGCAGATTAGGCGCGATGCCCTCTGAAGACCTGCTCTTGTCTCGGAGTGACCCGGGGGTCATAGTCCATAGGGGTGCCGACGTAACCCCCTAGTGCCGGAGCATGTAGGCCAGTCACGAAGACACCCTAGTAGAGATAGTGTCCCGGAGGAGTCGCGCTATCCCGCGGGTGAGTCCTTGTGCCGGAGCACTCAAAGTGTGTCAAGGTAGCATCCCGGAGGAGCCGTATACCTGACGGGCCAGGTAGTATCCCGGATGATCCGTCTACCTGGCCGGCTGAGGTAGCATCCCGGAGGAGCCGTCTACCTGGCAGAAGGGGAGTTGAAGAGCTCCCTGGCAGAGATAGTGTCCCGGAGGAGTCTCCTATCACCGTAGTGAGTCCTTGTGCCGGAGCACTCGGAGCGAGTCAAGGTAGCATCCCCTGACTGGCCGAGGTAGCATCCCGGAGGAGCCATCTACCTGGTGGAAAGGGGAGTTGAAGAGCTCCCTGGCGGAGATAGTGTCCCGAAGGAGTCGCCTATCCCCGCGGTGAGTCCTTGTGCTGGAGCACTCAGAGCGAGTCAAGGTAGTATCCTGGAGGAGCCGTCTACCCGACTGGCCGAGGTAGCATCCCGGAGGAGCTGTCTACCTAGCGGAAGGGGAGTTGAAGAGCTCCCTGGAAGAGATAGTGTCCCGGAGGAGTCGCCTAACCCTGTGGTGAGTCCTTGTGCCGCAGCACTCGGAGCGAGTCAAGGTAGCATCCCGGAGGAACCGTCTACCCGACTAGTCGAGGTAGCATCCCAGAGCAGCCGTCTACCTGGCAGAAGGGGAGTTGAAGAGCTCCCTGCCGAATATAGTGTCCTGGATGAGTCGCCTATCCCCGCGGTGAGTCCTTGTGCCAGAGCACTCAGAGCGCGTCAAGGTAGCATCCCGGAGGAGCCGTCTACCCGACTGGCCGAGGTTGCATCCCGAAAGAGCCGTCTACCTGGAGGAAGGGATTTGAAGAGCTCCCTGGCGGAGATAGTGTCCCGGAGGATTCGCCTATCCCGCAGTGAGTCCTTGTGCCGGAGCACTCGGAGCGCGTCAAGGTAGCATCCCTGAGGAGCCGTCTACCCGACTGGCCGAGGTAGCTTCCCAGAGGAGCCATCTACCTGGCAGAAGGGGAGTTGAAGAGCTCCCTGGCAGAGATAGTTTCCTGGAGGAGTCGTCTATCCCCTTATGATGTTTCACACTCCGGAGAGTGGGTCGAAGCATGTTCCACGATCAAGTCAAGGTGCACATGGTGTGGTGAAAGGATGGACCGATGCAAGGAGCATGGTAGTGTGACAGAGAGCCAAGGGGCACGACTGTGCTAGTGGCGTGGCGCATGGGCACGGCTGAGTGTGTAAGGTGTCGGGGGAACGTCTGTGTTAGAGGTGCACGAGCGTAGATACGAGCGTCGTGAAGACAACACTTGGTGCCGGAGCACGTGTTATGGAAGTGGCGTATGGGCGCGGTGACGAACGTCACGGAGACAATACTTGGTGCCGGGGCACATGTCATGAGAATGGCGCATGGGAGCGGCGACGAACGTCGTGGAGTTATACATGGTGCCGGGGCACATGTCATGAGAATGGCACGGCGATGAACGTTGCGGAGACAATACTCAGTGCCGGGGCACGTGTTATGAAGGTGGCGCGGCGACGAACGTCGTGAAGAAATACTTGGTGCCGGGGGCACGTATCATGAAGATGGCGCGAGGGCGTGGCGACGAACGTCATGGAGCATATACTTGGTGCTGGGCACGTGTTATGAAGTTGGCGCGGCGACGAACGTCGCGGAGACAATACTTGATGCCAGGGCACATGTTATGAAAGTGGTGCGGCGACGAACGTCGCGAGTTTGATGTATGAACGTCTGTAAACATCACGGAGGTGCAAAGTCTTGAGAAAACAAGTGCGCGTGGGAGGGGAGGCCATAGGCCAAAGATTGGGGGAAAGTCAAGGCCACCACCCCTGGGATGGCCGAGGCCGACCCCTTGGTGAGGCCGAGGCCGATCCTAAGGGGTGGCCAAGGCCAATGGCCAACTCCCATGAAGGGAGGCCACGGCCACTCCCCTTTTCGGTGAACTTTGAGCGTGCCGACGAAAGGTGTTTTGATGGGCAATGACAAATCCGAAAGTTGCGTTGCGACCAGCGTGTCGACGTAAATCATGCTCATGTGATGAACAATGTGCCAAAGTCACATACGAAGTGTATGAAGCGAACAAAGCGCGAAAGGGACTTTGCATGAAGTGTGAACAACTGGGGAGGAAGGCCAAGGCCGACCCCATGGCCTTAGGGGAGGCTGAGGCTGACCCCATGGCCTTAGGGGAGGCCGAGGCCAACCCAATGGGGTTGGCCAAGGTTTTTGCCCTTGACCCCGTTGTTTCGGTTGCGCCGTCGGTCGAAGCTTTTGATGAAAAGGTGTTCGGGTGGTCTCGGTGTGACGGTCACGCTAGCGTCAGTGACATTGATGTAAAATAATTGGTGACTAAGTCGCGCGTGTGGCGTGTGAAGCAAATAATGCACGTGACTTGGGCCCGCGCACTTTGACCGGTTCGAAGCATTGAATACTGTGCTTGTGCTGACATGTCATGAAAAATGGGACTCCAAGTGGACCTTTGAGTGCGACCAGAATAGGTTGGGAACACATACTCGGCAGCATACTCTGCTGCCATGGCCCCTCAACAGCATCAGTGTCCATAGGCTAAACCTCATCAATAGTCTCAGCACATGTCTCATCGACCCCACGGGTCTCCTCAGCAGCACCAGCACCCGTCTCCCCATAGTCATGGAAATCATCAGCAGTCTCGACGCTTATCTCGTCGACCTCATCGGTTGCCTCTACGTCTGTGCCATCGGTCTCATCAGGTGCCTCAGCATCCATGCCTCCGAACTCGTCAGTCTCTGCCTCGGTGTCCTCCGCTGTATTGCACGACTCGGCATCCATATCATCATCAATCTCTTGACAAAAAAAGGAGGAAGAAAGGTCTTAACACATGACTAACACAATAATCGGTGACTATGAAATGAAAGCAAAATGGTAACACTAACCTTAGAGTCAAAATACTCCAACACCTCTCACGGCCTCTCAGCCTATGACTGTCGACTGCTGAAGGGCCTAAACCGCCACGCTGCGTGCTCTCCATCATCCCCATTCTCACTGACGACAGGGGACCCTTACCCGCACCTGGCATCCTAAGCACGCAGACTGGCGATGGTTCACGCGCGGCAACACCTTTCTCACCACCACCTCGAGGTCTCATGTCGCCATGACGATCTCTCCCCGCACCAGCCTCTGAAACACCGGTGATCAATGCAGTCATGCCAGACTGCTTCACCACCTTCAACGACACTAGTCCCAATCCCCTGTCACCAACGAAGACATCGACCAACTGCCTGTCTACTGGCCCCTGCATTAACCACTCGGACCACGTAGACTGAACTCTCTCCCACTAGTAGGCATACCCAACTGTGATCACTCCGGTGGATAACAAACCGGGTCTCCTCTACTCGTCGGTCGGTGTTGGTCACAAATGCTCCTTCCTCAGCATGGTATACCGGAAGGCCGTATCAATGTCCCAAGGTCGGGCATAACCATAAGGGGGCTCCAAGTCATAGCCAAAAAGACAAGGATAAACGATCAGGGCTATATCATGCAACGTAATAACGACACACAATTGGCTTCCTGCCGTCATCAGTCAGTACCGGAAGTCATCCAGGGAAGAAGGCTACCAGTAGAGATATCTCGAAGTCTGTCAGTTCAACTCTACTGTGTAACCGTGAATCAATGTCCCCCAAGTGCATCCAAGGCGAAGTCCTGTACAAAGAATGCATGTTGACATACAGACGACTGACGTCTCGTACGTCAAACACCTACGATAGCTCACATGCAGGCCTCTTACCACTGGCCCACGCATAAACTCATCCTCTTGCATACCACTTAGATACTACCATGGACTTCCCCGGACGCGTCACCGTCCCCTCTCTCGGGCATGGATGTACCTTCGGATACCCCAAGGGCCTATAGTCTACATAGCACTCGAAAAGATACCTCTGTAAGAACATTCAGTAGATGTAGGTCGACACCTGATACCATCCATACGACCTCTGCATGTTGTTCAAAAACTGGTCTAGACGCGAGTACAGGGTGCCTAAGTATATCGGCGCCAATCCAACACGTTTGCCTGCAGCCATCCGCACTGCTAACGGGAAGACCTTCTAGGAAATATCGTCCTTGGGTGTCCCTCAAACACAAACCTACAAGTATATAAATGCGACACCCATCATGACCACCACACCCTAGCATGATACGCATAAAAAAAATTCTCTAAGTATAGAAGCCGACATACTACGTGTATAAAAGCAATGAATATGCAGCATACAAATAATGCAAGGATGGGAGTATCAGAACGGCGTACCTCAAAAGGAACATGGCAAGGAAGGCAGCTAGCTCATATCTCTCGTCCCTGTAGGCGGGATCGCTATGGAAGTCATTGTCCGACATCACCCTTTGCCCGGGCTGCATGACCACTATGCCATAGAAATACTAAACCCACCCGCTGTACGTGCACTTACGGTTGAACCTCGTGTCTTGCAGGAAGTCAACCAACGCCTTGACAGCCAAACGCTCCTCCATTGCCAATCTTAGCTAGTGGGCATCCTCCGTCCCATGCATCGGTAGGCCGGTCAGTGTCAAAACGTCCAGCAGCGTCAGACCAATCTCCCCAAACTCTATAATGAAGATATGAGTCTGTGAACTCCATCTCGAAAGTAGAAGTGTGAGGCTGCTAATATCTCTTCCTGGCTCAACACACTTGTACGTCGCCTCAATCGCTGCCACTAGCCCGAGCACCTCCAACCTCTCTCTCCAAACCTCGAGCCCCATCATGCATACGCACCAGAAACTCCAACCCACCAACATGGTATTGTGGCCCTTGAACATGATGGGAAACCACAGAATGTCCTCTCGCTCAGCCAACAAACCCAGTACGTACCGCGAAAACATCACCAGAGCAACCTCAAAGCTCGGCGCACGGACATACGGTGAAGGGACCGTAGAGCCATCACGCACTGATGAAGAACTCCAAGGCACAGAAAACACGTCGGTAGACACCCATCGTGCCAACTCCCTCCAGAACACCTCGGGGGGACACCCGGGCACCGCACCTTTTATGGTCAGTAATGTGTTGCTCTGGTTCGAAGTCTAATCAAAGCTCCTCACTCCACCATCATCGAAACCCAAAGGCACACCCGATGCATCGACTGGCACCGCTACGTCCTCAACATCATCATCAAGCACGACACCCTGCACCAACTGCGAGTGCCCACTCGCCCTGCCGTGACGCCATGCACTCTGCTTCTTCCTTACTTCTTCCGCGCTCTACCACCTATTGCATCGAGAGAATCAAAAGCGTGCCCGGAACGGTTGGCCCGGTCGGCCTAGGCCTCCTTTTCCTTCCCCTTTCTCTTCTTTTCTCCTCTTCTTTCTTCTTTCCTCCTTTTTTCTTCCTCCCTCCTCTTTCTCCTCTCCTCTCCTCCCTCCCTTCCTCTCCCTTCTCCCTCCCCCTCTCCCCTTCCCCCTTCCCCCTCGCTCACCCGGTGCCACGGACCATCGACCTCGACCAAGGGGCCTTGGTCAGCCTCGGCCTCACTGCCTTGGTCGACCTCGGCCACTTGGTCTGGCCTTGGCCCTCCCCCTCCTTGACTCCAAGCTCCCCTTCCCATGTTGCGACCCCCTCCCATGCCTCCTCGCTCGGGCAAGTCGGCCTCAGCCCCTTAGTGTGCCTCTGCCGCCGACGAGGCACATTTCTAAACTATCCGGTGCCGGTATACTCATTAGGGTTTACCAGCTAGTTGATCTACAGACTATTTTTGGTTGTTTTAGAGAGAGTTACGAGCCAGGTTTAGTGGATCCAAAAATGTAGTCGTCGGTATACCAGTTTATCAATGGCCATTTTTTATGATTTATCTTTTAACAATGATACTGACTGATAATATGTAGTACCAGTCAAAATAATAGGTTTCTAGGATACACAACCAAAATCTAGATCGATCCATGTAGCGTCAGAGCTTCATGGTTTTGGTCCCGTTGTTTCAACCGGGTATGTAGGCCTTGGTTGGAGTTCAACCCAAAATAGGATAAGCTTAGGTATTGTTTTCTTATTTGCATGCATGTTTTCTCATTATTTTGGGATAAAAATCAAAAGTCATTAAAAATAAGTCAGAGACCATTAGGGCACAACAGGGTGCCTAACTCTTTCCTCTTATATAATTTAGTCCCTGGACCCAAACTAAAAGCCTGAATTGTGAAATTTTAGAGTCATATAAGGTTTTTCTTGTTTTCCCTTGCTAATTATGTAGGTAATCCTTAAAAGATAAAATACATGGCGACTCAAATTTTCACCTTTCCAATTCTGTAATTTTAAGGCGGTTCGCTATAGTGGCAACTCTGCTGTGGAATTATGAGACTAAAATTGAAATAATTCTTTTGTGCCTTTCAAGTTTTATCCTTGTATACTATTTTTTTCTTTACGTGCATATGGACGTGATTGTCTTGTGTGTTTGTTATTTTATTTTAGATGACTCACACGCACACGTTTTCTGGCCCGTCTGTTTGTTAGGGTAACGGTTGAATCCCTTGAACTTTTTAATGCAAGGCGGTCTTCGATTGTGCCATCACCTCCAAGGCCTAGTACCGAGAGCCTCTTAGTTTCTCGGTATACTAAATAATTTGCACACGTACCAAGGACCATCCAAGATTAACAATCGGAGTTAAGGGTGAGAGGTATATTAGGCAAATTGAGTCAAAAGATTGACCTAAAGCCAAAATTTGGATCCAAACACACTAAAACCAATGTTTAAGGATTCACCCTTTAACAAGGATACTTATCAGTAATGTATCTGCTAGGAAACTGGCCGGTACAACATATTATCAGTCGATATCATTGTTAAAAGATAAATCATCAAAAATGGCCATGGATAAACTGGTATACCGATAATTCCTCCGCGACTACATTTTAGGATCAACTAAACCTGGCCGGTAACTCTCTCCAAAACAGCCAAAAAATAGTCTGCGGATTAACCAGCTGGTAAACCCTAATGAGTATACCGGCACCGGATGGTTCATAAATGAGCCCCTTTTAGGACTGAATGTGCATGTGGGTTATACTCTCTCAATCAAAAATAATAATAAGTTGTTTATCAACCAGCTAGTTTACCAGACAATTCTCTTAAGTTACAGGAAAATTTAATGTGACAGTATGCCTATAATTTTCCTTTGCTTAAATTCTGCCTTTAAATTTACACAGTTAACGGTAGAACAATCTGGTATCGAAATCAATCTGGAAAGCTCACATGCATTCCAATGGCTGAAGCATGCCCTCAAGTCAACAACCTTGTCCGAATTCTCAAATACATGTAAAAAAAAATTTAAAAGAGTTTCACTGCCCTGAGCGCTCAACAAGTAAAAATGGATGTGGATTTAGAATTACTCAAGGAAAACATCGCATGAAGAGGAATGAGCAAGGGAACAAAAAGAGGAATGAGTAGCAAACTGACAATATAAGTCAGATGGTGAGGAGCAGACTGAGATGCCAAAATGGAAAGAAAAATTAGCATCTCTAGAATCACTATTCACTCAAATGAGGAGAACGGATGACCTGATAACCTAAATGCCCTTCTTTGGGCCCAAATGTTAGGCTCTCTCTGAAGTTCAAAAAGCCCGACATGGATAAGTTTGATGGAACTTTAGATCCAAAGATACATATTGAAATATATATGTGCAGTAAGCTCATCATGGGATTAACTAGAAGCAGCTAGTCCAACTTTTCCACTAGACTTTGACAGGGGTAGTCACTTGGTGGTTCCTCACTCTTCACGACTCTGGAATCTAAACATGGGAAGATGCGGTGCATGAATTCGTTATACCAGCATAGTGTTGATCTTGACATCACCCAAAAGGATTTGGAGATTATGAAATAAGAGCCTAAGGAGTCAGTATCCGCCTTCATCATCCGTTGGAGAAATAAGGCAACTCAAACGGTTAATCACCTTTTGGAGGAAGATCAAGTTTACATAATGACAAACAACTATTGCCAATTTACGATGGGTACATTTTTTAACACTACCACACTTCTTTCAAGGCTTTGATGGGTTTTCTTACTTGCATTGAGGATTCCATCAGCAAGCGAACAATATCTAGAAAGACCAAGTCAGAGGATACAAGACCGGTATGAGAAGTTTGGGTACCCAATCAAAGCCAGCTAGCATAAGCAATGTTAACACTCTACCATCTTAGCATGTGGTGTCATGGGAAGCTCTCAGTGAGCCACGATGGAAATTCACCCTTTTGAATGCTCATTTAGTCAAAGTCCTTGAGCAAAAACTGTGGCGGGCATGATTGCCAAGTTGCCTCCTACCTCTACATCGGCTGCCATACCTGAAAGGTATGATGTACACGTTCCCTGTGTGTATCTCAAGGGGCCAGGCATCGTATGCCTTGCATCACCCTTAAACACTTCATTCAAGATCTAATGGACTGAGGAAAAATGAGCTCTCCCACCAGGAGAAATGTGAAGAAGGAACCCTTGCCAGCATATCGGGTAAACATGGTTGACGTTGTTTCTCGAGGGTGAGATTGTTCTAGAGGTGAATTTTGTTTGTATTGCTCAGCAAGAATATTGTAGTATGATGTCGTGGAATGAACTAATGGGAAAGGAAGCTTGTACGATACAGGAGGAAGATTATGATGAGGACACATGATTTATTTTCAAGCCCAAAGTTGTTGTTTCTCATCTGAGCCAATCCAGCAGGCCCTATCTGGCAACTGCAATGCCAGGCACATCAGAGCCCCTTTTCTCACAAGATTAGATGGTGAAGTTCTCAGGCAGTTAAAGAAGACTCAGGCTAATATCTCGGTTTGGGTTTTGCTCTATGCCTCCTACTCTCATTGCAAAGCATTAATTAAGTTACGCAACAAGGCACTGATTGCAGGAATAACACGATCCCATCAGTAATAAAAAAATTTGCATCGGAAAGAAAGAAACCATGCATTAACACCCACATATTACACATTAGTATACAATACATGTAATTAAATTATACCTTCACGTTGTTAGAACTTGACCAAACCTTTGATGTAGATCTTTACACTAACTAGTCTTCCTCGCTATGACCCTACGTCGAATTCGAGTGTGGACTCTTGCAATTCTCTAATCGGTGCAAAGTACCGCCAAACAGTGCCACGAACAGTGCCCGTCACTTAGGGGCTTTCTCTTTTTATGGTTCCTCCTCTCCTTTTGTTATGCTACTTCTATCTCTTCAATACTTCCTATAACATTAGGGTTCAAGTGTGGGCTAGCAAGGGGACGGACTTGTGAGCTTTTTAGTTCAAACTCTAATCGGATTCAATTGCTTAGCTAATAACTCATAGTCCAATTGGGTTACCTTTTTAGTATTGCTTAATTTCACTAAAATATTGTAACTAAAAACTTCAAAACTTTACCCACTGGCCGGTCTAACATCGGGATACAAACTTTGATAAATCCCACTTCATATTAGGCCACCAAAAGTTTGCCTGTGACTCATAACACATTTTTGTTTACCCTGAGTGAATCGGTACTTCAAACTATGAGTACCTTCATAATTTCTTTTCTCAATTCATCATTAGGCAGAACATATATCCGACCTTCACATTAATAATTACCATCCTCATCAACAATCAAAATTTTCTTCTTCTTGTTTTTTTTGAATCCCAGCTGGATCTCAAGCATCCTTTCGTCTTGAGCTTAAGCTTCATTGATTCAATTAAGAAGTGCTGGTCATATTTTCGTGCGAAACAGACTGTTACTTTCTTTTCTCCTTACTCGAACTTTGATTTCGAGTTTGTTCACATCCTTAGTGATAGCCTTTGGCTTAGTAATTATCGTAGCCAGTTTTTCCCCAATAAGGCATCTTAGAGAAATTCTCAATAACTTTCCGCTATCCTCCACTGAGCTTAGGAAGCTACTAATCTCAAACACCAATTTTTTACGTCCCCCATTTGTCATCTTTTCAACTTTTCTCAGATCTCCTACCCTTCTTTCGCTTTAACCTCATATATTCAGATTTCCCAATCAAAATTCCCATTCCTTGAGTTTGCCATGCAAATTATGCTTAATATTATAACTCGCCATTATGCAAGCTCTTCTTGGCTTTTAAAACCATTCATTTGGTCATCAATAAGCGACGACGTAATGATCAAGTACTCTCGAAAGACTTAATTCGTCAAACTTATAAATGCCACCAGGATATTTGTTAATCCAAATGGCATCACTAAGAATTCATAATACCCGTCTATGATTCTAAAGAAAGTTTTTACAACACCATTTTTCTTTATTCTTAACTGGTGATGACCCATTCTAAGGTCAATCTTAGAAAGAAAACACTCAACACCTTACAATTGATCAACATATCATCTATATCAGGTAATGAGTAATTATTTTTGACTTGAGTAATTATTTTTGACTGTTACCTTATTCAACTTCTAATAACCAATATCTAGTTTCATAAATCCATCCTTCCTCTTTTCTTTTTTTTGCTTTTAATGACCATCACCCTCCTTTAGAGCACCTCCTTACAATATGTCCTGGCTGTTAACATTTGATACAGCCTATTTGATTCATCTTGCACATTAGCTCCATGGTTTACTTCTCCGTACAGAGCTAAAGGAAAGAAAACATACTATAGACTACAACGACAACGTCCCATATATAAAATACGCTTCAATTGCCTTAGCATAATCTGCACCCTCTTGCCTCGACCCGCACCATCTGCACTTTCTATCTCCTCTTCTTTGTCCTAAACTTTGTCCAGACTATCTTTCATCTACTCTTTTCTTACATGTATTTCCACTTTTTCCAATTTTGATCCTGGATTCTACCTATTTTCTGTCCCTGCCCATTCTTTTGTCCCAGACTTCCTTATTCTCTGCCTTCATCACACGGTTTCTTTACTACTTCAATAGCAATTCCCCATCGGAATATCCTTACTTGTCTTTTAAAGGATTATTTCAAACCCTTCTCAGTTTATTTCACCTTTCGATTTTTTTTATCATCACATGATGAGGGCAAAGTAAGTCAGCTTACCAAACTTCCTAATACACTTTGCCCACCTTTCTATCCTTCTACTTTAGCACGAGAAACCTGTCTCCAACTTACTCTACAATTCAAGCAGAGCATGTTTATCATCAACATATTACTTGAACCTATTCTAAGTAATATAGGTTCGATAGATCCTCTTACTATCCTCACCTTGTGTGCGCCCGCACTCCTAGTCACTTGTAATCCCTTTTGTTTTTGTATGGCCAGTGAAAATCATCTTTTTGACATCGTCTCCCGTCTTGTTACCTCAAATGTCTTCTACATCCTTCAGATCCACGTAGCTGTCGACACTGAACCATTTCCCTCCCATAAGATTTTACTCGGGCGGGCATCCTAAAAGTCCTAGGATTTACATTCCCTTCTTTCTTCTTCCGGGGCTCTCATAGCCATAGTCACAAGTTGTCCTATTGGAGCTCCTACGACCTTTTATAAAAGTCCTACTTGTAACACCCCTTTGAAATTTTTAGCGGCGAATAGATTTTTACTAAGCATCGATATTATTATGTAACCACTTTTAGCAGCAGTTAGTGAAGCGACATTATATAATAACTCGTTAAAAAAAAACTCCTTAGCACATTAAATTATCGTAACAAATTACGTTGGACCCTTTTGAAATAATAAGATGTTTTGGATAATTAAACTTTGAATAACTAATGAAACTTGAAGGGGGCTTTTGGTAAATTTTCTTTTAGGCTTTTATATACAAGTATAGCTTTGTTGGGCAGCCGTCGAGGCCTCCACTCTCCTACGTCTGATACATTTTGAGTGAGATAGAGAGAGACAAAGAGATCGAGGAAGGGAGAAGGATTACTCCGGCGATCGAATTTTCGATAAGCTTTTTCTTAGTTTTCTTGTTCATTTGTGATTATGGGATTAATTAGGGGGTTAAGGGAGATCTCTGCGAGGGGCACGGCTATGAGTTCTGCCATGGTTTTTTTTTTTTTTCTGTGTGTTTGGGAAAGAGGGAAGACTGCCAAGCATGAGTATATGTATAGTGTGTCTAAGTGTGTGGTGCGTTTATGTGCAGCTGTGTGTACGTATGTGAGAGGGGAGGGAAGACTATGTGAGGGTTGTTTTTCTGTGGGTGAAATGGAGTGAGCATGGAGAGAGAGAAAGAAAGGAGCGGCTGCCGTGGGTAGGGTGTGATGTCGGTGTGCTGTGTATGTATAAGTGTATGAAGTGAGTCTTGAATGAGGGAGAAAGGAGGGGCTGCCATTAGAGAGCCGTATGGGCTGCCATGAAACTGTGTTTGCGGCGCCGTTATGTTTCAGACAAAGCCACTGCACGACTGTCCTAAGGATTCAGCTATGTGGAGGTGATTTTAATGTCGGTTTTGTGTGTGCCGTGAGCTTGGAATGGGTGTGTTTGTATGCATGTATATGTGTACATGTAGCGTGTGGAAAGGGAGGTGTAGTGTATACTGTAGGTGTGGTTTGTATACATGAAAGGGGTGAGGGGAAGGGAAAAACTTGCAGCAAAGGGGGGCTGATGTGTTGTGTATTGTTGATGCGCGTGAGGTTGTGAGAGTGGTGTATTGGAGGGTATATAATGTGTGTAAAGTGTGTATATATGTAACTGTGTATGGAAAAGAAAATGGGAGAGATAGCCGTGGTGTGAGTGAGAGTGTTCTGGGTTTGGACATGAGGTGGAATGAAGAAAGAGATGGGTTAACAACAAATGGGCCTGTGCAGTGGAGTGGTACACTGTGCTTGCATAGTTGTACCACGTGGCTGCTGGGTACTGTATGGTCGTCGAAATTTTTTGAAACTTTTCAGGATGGTTCTTAGTACAATATTAGAATTTCTGTGAAAATTTCATATTTTTCTGATATCGTTTGATATTTTTAATATTTTCTCAAGTGCAGCTATTCTAAAATTTATTTTGAGCATTTGCAGCTAATATTAAATTCCACAAAAATTACAGCAATGCTTTTATAGTAAAAAAAAAAAAGACAACTCTGTTTATGTTTTAAAATTTTTTGAGTTGATTTAGTACATTAACATGTATCGCTTTTGATTTAATGAAACGAATAATTTTAAAATGGTTTCGGTGCTTTTTAAATTCCAATTTTGATTTTTGTATTTTTTATTATATAATATAAGGATATCATGAAAATTATGGGACTTTGATTTGAGCTAGAAGCATTAATTGTTATTTTTGGGCTTTTTCTAGTATTTAAGAAAATTATTTTTAATTCAAAATTATAACTTGTTATGCTGTTTTAAGGTATAAAGTATTTTGTAAGAATTTATTTTCGTTTTGGAGTGCCTTAATGCGTTATAGTGTGTGCATGGTTATCGGTTAGGTTTAGCCGTTCGAGGAGTCCGATTCGTTTTCGTTTATGTTAAGAAGCAGCGATTAAGATTTAGCATTATTATAATATTCTGTGAGGCTAGGTTGATTTCTAATAATTAATTTGCCACTTAGGTTAATTCGACGTTTGAACAGGGTTGAATAGGAGCGAGCCCATAGCTTGAGGATCAAGGTAAGGGATTTTTCTGAAACCCAGTTTCCTCTATTTGTCCTCATAGATGTTTTTTTTTTTTCTGAATTGTTATCGCTATTCTTTTGGACTCTGTTATTTTGATTAAGTCGCATTGTTTGCCTGAAAAACCTTTTCTTGAGCCTTAAGCGTTTATTGGAAATCATATTCGATGCACTGTGTTTATTTCTCGTTGTGCATCGATTTAAGAATTGTATTATCGTTTGTTGTCATTCTGCATATTGACATGAGAATTTGCATCGAAGTGTTTGGTGGGAGTTGGTGTATATTGGAGGATACTGGTGTGCGCTAGTACCTTGACGGACTAGCCGGTATATTGGTGTGGGCTAGTACCTTGACGGACTAGCCGGTGTATAGGTGTGGGCTAGTGCCTTGATGGACTAGCCGGTGGAAAGTGTTAGTAAGCATCGCCTTTGTGGCTTTGCTAAGTGATTACCCTGCACTGCCTGTGTGGCTTTGCAATTGGTCATGTTATTGCATTCGTGATTGTTTGTATCGTATCTGAAAATCGTATTGATATCTGATGGAACTAGTTATGATTCTTTTTGAAAATCTATGAATTGCATCTGTAATTGTTTCGTAGTTTCTTCGTTTGAGCGACCTTACTGAGCTCTCAAAAGCTCACTCCCCTTTGACTTCCTTTCCGCAGGTGATAACTAACAATAGTCGCATTGGGTGTGGAGTAGATCTGAGCCGAGCGAAAGAGAATTTAAGTTTAAGTCTTAGTTTTTAGAACCCCTGCGTGGGTCATTATTGTTATTTAAAATTGTTAACTTAGACTTGATGTTTCAACTATGGTAGTACGCTAAGCGTATTATTTTACTCGATGGTTTAGTTGCTCTGACTGGTGGATGATTATAAATTGCTTGAGTTGAGGGTTCTATTGTCTTAGCGTGAGTTGAGGGTTCTATTCGTCTTAGCAATGCGACTCATGTATTATTCCTTCCACTGTCCTCGACTTTCATCAAGAATCACTTCCATTTAGGGTCCCTCTCAATTGGAAACCCTCTCTCGTCGTTCCAAGGAAAGAGTAACACGACTTTTAAACTTATGCATCATAATATCAGCTTTGACACTCAAATAGCTAACGATATTCATCACTAGACGACCTTTTCTACTAAAGTATTTAAATGGTACTTGTTCCTCAATACCATTCTCCTTTTCAATAACAACCCTAGGTCCGATTATGAAAACGGAGTCCACCCCGGCTCATACAACCGTCAATCTAGGAAAAACCTTAATGCTCCTTTAACAATTTCAAGCTTCAATGAATCTAACTTAGAATCAATTGTTGCATGTCCTCAAACAAAGCCCTATCAGAAGGGCAATCGCGATCAATATGTCATACTTTTTGGACAATCCGCATACTACCGTCCACCGTCTCCATTAAGATCTTATTTGATATTCACTTCTTATCCTCTCATTCAACTTTCAATCTTTCTATCGTTTAGTTAAACACCGCTAGTTTAGGACTCGAATTGATTTGTCAATTAGTACCTTTTTCCTCATCACTTGGAAGTGCTTTCCCTTCCAAAAGTTCATCAAAACTCTTCTCACTCTCGCCCTCAGATCCTCATTTCTTCATTCCGAATTTATACCATAAAAGTGTTCAACCTCATCCATCTCTCCACTAGGTCCATTCAATTCAATTCCTACCGGACCTTCATTGGGTTCTTTTAACTTTAATTCCATCTTATCTAGATTCTCCTCGAGGTCCTTTTCAGGATTTGACACCATAACCTTATCAGCATCAAACCATCCTTCCAAATCTAATCTAAGTCTATTAGTTTCTCTTCTATTCCCTGCAACAATAGTAGGAATGCTGAGGTCATAAGATAGATATGCCTTAGCCAACCCCTACCCACATATCTCAACCATCATCCTCATTCAGCCAAGTTATCAAAATTCTTCTTCTACTCCTCTCATCGACAACTTAGGCGTTCCACCAGACACTTCAAAAGTCTATAGAATCATATGCCTAAGTTCTTATACCAACTTGTGACACCCTCAACCCTGGTGACATCACTGGGCTGAGTTATTGATCATAATCACAATCAAAACCCTGTGCAGAATATAGAGCAACTACACCTCCATACATCATTAGTCATTAATAAACGCTCCAAAATGTGTCCTTACGTAAGTTTTTTTACAAACATACATCATACTGCAGCAGAAGACTTTTAAGTCCTTAAGCAACATAAACACTACCACATAATACACGACTGTAGCCTTGTAGCTCCTCTTGACGTACCCTGTAGCTCAAGCTTTACCTTATCTTTTCTAACTTGTCTCACCTCGCTCAATTTATTACCTCGCTCAGCGTTTCTATCTTTTGTTTCCTTTCTCTTCCTTGGATTTTCTTGGTCAATCTTATAACCTGCACAACACAACATAAGGAATGAGCATAAATCGCCAAGTAAAGACAACACAAAGAGTATTGTGTACAAGTGATCCGAAGATCTCAGAAGAATAACAATCATCTCAATGATAACAATGAATCAAGATTTTGCAGAAAATTTCAACATCAGCATAATTTGTCAAGCGATATTTTTCTTTTGTCAGATGAGCGGCTTCAAGGCCCAACAGAACAACATTATTGCCACCTCCTCACGGACAAGACTGATTGACTATGCAAGTGAACACTAAAGCAAGAATTGCAAAAGTAAACATCAATGAAATACAAGTCATGAAAATCATTAACATCAAAATAAAATCAAATGCAATGCAAACTCAAACACGACAGACTGTACTTGACCAGACACGACAGACTCGACTTGAGTGCCATACATCCTTTTTGGCCAGTGATCATGTTTCACAAGCCATCCTTCTCATTTTGATGTCCCATTATACATGATGTTCATCTAAGTCTTAAATAATCAAAAGAGACACTGTCATCAAGAAGGGAGCTTAGAAACAATGTTTGTCCCTAACCACGTTATTGCTAAAACAATCACGTGTCATCGATGGGGCAAACTAAGAGAAAATTATTTCACCTTATATCCTCAATAGCACAACCCAAACAAGAGATACCGGGTCAAAAGATCAAGCGGTGTTTCAAACATAACAATAGGGATTCAATGTATGCATCATCACCTCAACAACGTTCTTAAATAAGAGGGATATTGATCATCAATAATTATCGACATCTCATAACCACCAGACAACAATCTCTACATAACATCACCAAATAACGATAAGGTGGACTACGGAAAAATTTGCCACAAGTCCTCAACAACATTCTTAAATAGGAGAAATGTCGATTACCAAGAAGTACCAACATTACGCCACAACAATGCATTCATCTCTACATCACATAATTAATCAATGACAGGGCGGACTCGGGAGAAATTCAACGATAGAGGAGCAAAGTTATATTGATCAATTAGTAGGGTTAAACCTGTAATGTAATAAAGTTCTTGACTTAATTACGAGCCTTTATGTCAAGATTACCACGAATAACTATTAAATATATTTCTATCTTGATTGTAGTGGATAGGTTGACTAAGACGTCCCATTATTCTTATCCAGGAAGGAAATTCTTCTGAATGACTTACCCAAACTTTTATTAAGCGAGTGGTTAGTCGTTATGGAGTTCCAGTAACTACTATGTCCGACAGAGACGTAAGGTTCATCTCTAGAATTTGGAAAAGTTTTCAAGAAGAAGTGGAAACGAAGTTGACCATGAGGACGACCTTTTATCTCAGATGGGTGGCCAATCAGGATGTACGATATAAATATTGGAAGAGCGTTGAAGGCCTACATTATTTATTTTGGCAACACATGGGGTGAACAGTTACCCTTAGTAGAATTCTCCTGTAACAGTGGTTATCAGTCAAGCATAGAAATGACTCTTTATGAAGTGTTGTATGGTTTGCATGCCTATTTGTTGGTTCATAGTTGGGGAATGAAGACTATTTGTGCAAAGAAATAGAAGATAAGGTGAGGGTTACTCAAGAAAGAATTCGTACTGCGCAGAACTAGCGGTAAAACTATGTTGATAAGAGGAGTAAAACGTTAGAGTTTGAGGTAAGTGACCTAATACCTTTAAGTAATATGCATTAACTTAGTTGAACTTAATCTCCTTATTAAAAGAACAAAAGAATCTGCCACTTATATATGAAGTTCACCTTGTCATTGCGTGTGCACGACAGCTTGTTGTTAAGTAATAATGCATTAAGTTAGTTGCACTTAATCTCCTTATTAAAAGAACAAAATAATATGCCATTTATATATGCAATTCACCTTGTCATTGACCCAGTTGTAGTTCACTTCCCCTAGTTATATTATGCCATTGAAAGAATGAACGAATAAAGCACTCAGCCCCTCTACTTTAACCTAGTTGTTGCAGTTCACCTCTTCATTGAAATCATGGCAAGATCAAAACATTTCACGACCTAGCTATAAATTAACATTTGGTTGATTATTATCAATCTTCTTTATTTATGTTTACTTGATGGAATTTTTGTATAATTTCATGAGCTAAGGCTTGTAATAAGCCCAAGAATCCAGAATTATCCACCACTTTAATGTAGAATTGTTATTGCCTATATAAGTTGGTCACCTGAAGCATTAATAGGAAAGATTAAACTTAAGTATGGGAATATTTTAAGCTCTAATGCACACTGACCAAACGCACAAAAGATATGACAATAGTGGTGGTGTCAAATGTACAATAGAGGGTTAGACGACTTGCGTACTTAACTGAACAGTTATGCGATGATGATGTATGAAGATGCAAAGGCATCGTTCAGTGGTCATTTCGGGCTATCTCTTTCCCGTTGCCGTCCTTTTCCAATCTTATGTTGTTTTGTGAAGGGGGTTAACTGGGGTAGAGAGAAATGCATTAAGAAGAGGTTGGGACTGGGAATAAAAGAACCGTGGGTAGGCCACCGTCAGGTGGGTTGAGAAAAGGGGGTTATGGCAGATGCTCATAAGGGCATTATTGTAATGTAGAATGTGAATGAATGAATATCTACTTTCAAAAAGGATATAAAATATGTAAAGAATAAGATTATGTCTTAAAAATGAATTACTTCTTTATTAAGATATGATTTTACACATTCAGATTGAAGAGAAAAATTTGAGTCAGGAGAAAGTTGCTAAAGCCAAGAAATTTACTTTGTTGGCCAATTTGATTGAATGGATACCATGGTAGGCAGAACAATAGATTTGGTTGTAGGCCCACCCACAGACAAAAACCAAAAACCTAATCAACTTAAGCCCCAAACTAGTAACTCTAAAAAGAAAGGTGATTATTTTGTTTGTGGTAGACCATTTCACTAGGTTGCACTATGTAGGACCTGAAAAGAAAGCCATAATCCTACCCCGTCACGAGCTCACCTAGCTGATGTAGCATATATTATTGTTGCAGTCATTTCTAAGAAAAATATAGTGGCAGAGGAGAAAGCTTGGGTGGTAGACTCTGGTGCTACAAGCATATCTATGACAACAAAAGTGCCTTTACCTTCTACTCCAGTAGGGAAAGGAGAGGAATAAGTGTCCATGGGTGACTCTCATCCTATGCCAATAATTGACACCAAGAAAGTTATTTGAAGCTTAACTTTGGAAAGATCCTCTCTCTTTTGGATGTTCTGCATGTCCCAGAAATTCATTGGAACCTTGTATGTGTCTCTTTGGTTGGAAAAGTAAGAGTAAAAATCATCTTCGAATGTTATAAAGTTGTGATGACTAAGTATGAGATGTTTGTGGAGAAAGGGTAATTTGATAAGGGTTTATTTCTGTTGAATGTACTTGACATCAAGAATGAAAATGCTTCTTCTGTTTACATGCTTGATTGTGTTGATTTATGGCATGCTAGAATTGGACATATGAACTATCCTTACATTAGAAAATGAATGAATTGGGAATTCTAACTAATGTAACAACTTCGGAAGATGAAAAATGTCACAACCCGAGTCCACGGCTAGGCCCGTGAACCAGGTCTGCGACCGACCTCAGGTCCATTGGGCTCTCACCAAGGGCAACCAAGCCTTACTCATTAAAAAACAATACGACTACAGTGGAAGCTGAATCTTATGCATCTCCAAAATTAAGAATTTCATTTCTAGTCTCAATACAACACGTCATATATCAACAACTATGAAATAGTCTCTAAAGGCAACAATTGCACTCATTGAAATCCATAGCATTCTCCCTACAAGTTCCAAGCACTCGATCATTGCCATCATGCTGCTCCTAAACTTGAAATTTGAGTAAGGGTGAGCTTTCACGTGCTCACTAAGTAACCAATGATTCAACTAGTTGGACCATAGCATGTTAGAAATAACTCACATTCTAAATAGCAACTTCAAGAGTTATAAAATCAGATGTTGTAAATAATCATTACTATAAGAAATCATTGTGCCAAACGTAATAGATTAAAGATAACAAATCTACATGCATTAAAAATAATTTCAGTTAGCACAAAAATGTCATCACAAGACAGTTTGACTTGGACCTGGAATGCCACCTTAGGATAATAATATTTGTGGAAGTAGGGGCGACCACGAGCAATAGTATTGCGTGTCAACATTTCGTCCAGCTGACAAGGACCCGATATCTAACTTTCCCCAATTAGATATGGGGGCAAAACAACCAAGTAAGTAAAAACCACCCTTTCATGTATCACAAGTATAATCCTTGAATCACTAATGGTCCAACCATCTCACAACTTTTAGATAGTTTTTTTGACACATTTCGACCCAATTCCTATGGAAAATGTTTGCCCTCCTAGGTACATCATCTTTATTTTGATATCTCAACCTTGTAGGACCAACTCAAAAGAAAAGGAGGAATGCAAACATAAAAATTTTGGATGCTTTCTCTTTTGATCTTAGATGACTAGAGCCAAATCACTGGGCACTCCTTATTCACTTTCTAAAGTCAACAGATCTCCATGAATACAATTGGATTTATGGCTACACAAACTATTAAGAACATTTCTATATCTGGTCCAAGACGAACTTCTATTGGGAGTTTATTGAACCGTTGAATTCGGAATATGGGAAAGTCGCTTCTGGATGGGGAGCTACTCCTTTGATGGGTGTTGCAGAAATCCAAACCCTTAGAAAAATTCTTTCTTTTTTTGTCCATCGCCGTAGAGAAACTCTTACAACCCATGAAAATGAAAAATCTGACTATTAAAATATATTTTCCGATCCAAAACCAATCAACTTACAACGAAAAACATTCTATTTTAGGAAATGAAATCTTTAGAATTTTGAATGGAAATAGACTTTAGTCAAAAAATAGTGAGAAAGACATCATAGGAGACGAGACCACCAGATGTAGCTGAACTGGGCACCTACCTTCAAAGCATCAACTCTTAGAATAAATTCCCTTCCAATATAAGGTTTGCAAAATGAGGGATAGACTGATTCGAGCCTAAAGAGCTTAGGTGATTAGTTGCTTACTACAGTACAACGCAAGTAGGAAAGTTAGCTGCTTACTACTGGTTGGAAAGTAGGTAGTAGACAAGACAAGAGGACACATGATAGCTTATAATATCACTACTCCTAGCAAAAGGCTTTTAGGGTTGGCCTACTACTCCTCCTGGAACGAGGGGGATTATTTAATATAGCAACGAGAAGGGTCACTCTTTCAGCTGGGAAAACTCTAGAACCTTGTTTCGCCAAGTCTAGAGGGGAGTATGGAAGAAGAGACAACTTATTTTCCTAAGAACGTAGTGGGCATAGATGAAGGCGGTGAGAGTGATTGGGAGTTCCTTTTGTAGAAAGATCAATATATATGGATTGAAAGATCAATATATATTGAAAGCTAGCCAGCCCTTAAAGAAGATTATCCATACACTGATAAAGGATGTATGGATTCTCAAGAAGAGAGGAGCCATGGTGGTCTCTCTCGGACCGCCCAGATCCCACGAGTGAATCGAAAGTTGGATCTCACCTGAATCACCCCATCTACCCTCGTAAGGAGGGTTTGATTTTAAACCCTGGTTTGAACAGGAGGAGTACGCCATGCTAATGTGCCTTGGACGATCATATAAAGTCAACAGGGCATTTCAAATCTGGCTTCCAATATAATTGCTAAAAAAATACTCCCTCCATCCCACATAATTCGATTACTTTAGAAAGAAGACGGGAAGAAAGTGGGTCAGGAAAGAGAAAATGAGTTAGAGGAGTGTTAAATGTGAAGAGAGAAATAGAATAAGAAAGTGTAAGAAGTTGGGCCAGTAGAGGAAATGAGTTGGTGGAGCCAATGTGGAGCGAATGTGGAGAAAGAAATAGAATAAAAGTATTAAAAAAGGTAAATATCTAAAAATACCTACATAATAATTTTTAATTTGGAAGTGATCAATTTTTATGGGATGACCCAAAAAGGAAATATGATCAATTTATGTGGGATGGAGGGAGTATCATTTACATGTTCATCTAGTTTTAATGAGAAATAGTCACTAAAAGCTTTTTGGCAAAAATGCTTTCTTCAAGCAAGAGTAGCTAAACCTGACTAAAACAATTCAATGCTGATAAACACTGCTTTTCAAAAGTAGATAAACATATATGTTAACATACTAGTTAAATCAAAGGGACACATACCCAACTGCTTAAATGAATCTGGAAGCTTTCCTTTGAATCTAACCTCAGTCACCATATATTGAATCTTACTTTAGAAGCTTGTAACTTCCTTAATTCTCTACGAAATTACTTCTTGTTTCTTTCAAATTGTTTCTCTTTCTTCCTGTCAAACTCAGCTCAGATCTTCTCAAGTTACCCTCTCAATTTCCTCAAACTTCTTCTCCATTAATTCCATTTAAACCAAGGAAAGTCTCCCAAGTTAATTCTTCACCACCCTTGATCAGCTGACGGAGAAGAAAGCCGCTAGCAGGAGCAAGGGAATAGTCCTTGCCCTTCACTACCAAAAATATTGAAAATCCATCAATCTACTATGGTTGCGGTAGTGTTTCACAAGACATATGGAAGCCTAGTGGATCGACCAAGCCCATGGTAGAGGAGTCATCCCCAACCCTGAGGACGAGGAGTATGAGGTCGAACAGAGCGACAAGCCCTCGAGATCCAGATACTAGAAGAACCCAGAAGGACTGATGCTTGATTAGTTTTACTTACTGTAGGATTGAGAGTTCATTAGGAACACAATTTATCGAAATCCATTTGTAGCGAACATCTTTTCCTTTTTAGTGCAAATTTTGATTACCAAATTGTTATGCACATATTCTTTACATTTGATGCATGCACACACACTTGCATAAAATAAAGGAGAATGGACATAAAAAGTGGATTGAACTTGAGTTGGATTGCATTGGGAATAGGTACATGGTTTGGCCTTCAAAGGGGAAAACACTATAAAAATTCCACAAGCACTGACTAACTGGCCGGTTAGTCAGTAAGGATTGTGAAATTTTCTAATCTCGGGCCTAAAATCGGCCAGTTAGTCAGAAGAAAAAAAAAACCTTTTTTGAGTAAAGTCAAATGGTCGGTCAGAAGAAAAATCCATTTTTCTGAGTAAAACTTGACGGTTAGTCAGAGAGATAAACATTCAAAACAAAGGGAAAACCAGCCGGTTTAATGAAAACCATCCGACTTTTCCAATTTTTAAATTTTTGAGTCCTATCTCTATACAACTTAAGGCTCCCTCCTTATATATTTGGGACTCATCCTCAAAGGGGACATCAACTTTCATTCTCTCAGAAAAACTCCCAATGACCTCAGAAGACAGCCCCACAATCTTTGAGCTCTAATTCTGATCCTTTACTGATTCTTTCAATAAGGTAGAGCTTATTCATCTTCACATGATCTTCCATTTGAAGCCAGTATGAGTTTGCGCATAATAATTATTCATGAAGACGTTCTTCAAGTTGTGTGGGATTTTGAAGATCATGTTTTTCGATTTGGCTTGGATGATCTCTGCCCTATGTATAAAGAATTATTTGCTTTCGTGGATGTCCCTGTCAATTTACCCATTGTTGTTCTGGTCATTCAAGATCGTTATGTCCTATGTCTCATGAGCTTATTCAGAGTTAGTGAAGAGCGTGCTAGGTATTTTTTATTCGAGATGAGCTTTCTGCTTTCTCCTATCAACGAGTGCTTTTATACAAGCGGTTGGATGGTGGCTCTGGGCTATCTGGTGGCCAAATATCTTACCATTGTAGGTCTTAAGGTTACCAACTTAATACTGGCTGAATTCATATCCCAAATGTCTTTACGGGGGAGAACCCTAATTCCAGTTGTGGTGGCAAAAACCATAAGCATCATTATTGAGGTTCATAGGGGTCAAAGTGCTGCATTTAAGGGTAGTCCCTTGCTCCTTTACATGCGGCTTATGGATAATATGCGGCTGATAGTTAAGCTTGTTGTGGTGGGGTATTGCCCCAGTTCTTTTGGCTCTAAGCCTTTACCCTTCGAATGACGTTCTAGTGTAGATGATTGGACCTGTTTTTTCAGTGCTCAAGAGTCTGAGAATATCTGGTGGAAGCCCCATGGGCCTACTCTGAGGAGTTTTTGCTATCATCGTCTCTGTCTTCTAGGATTACATTCTTCATCATTCTACTTTGCTTGTCTCTGAGGCAGTTCGATTATGAATAGATTGTTTCTATAGTGATTTTGCTGTGGTGAAATACCTTAGCCCTTAACTCATCAAGGTTGTTTCCCAGGGTTGGGGCTCTCTGCCTTGTACTCATAGTTCCATAGAGGTAAGGCCATTTCTCACTGGTATAGACCCTATAGCTCCACTTTTGTCTGATGCTTATGTCCATAGGTTCTGGCCCCTCGCTCAGGAAAAGGTATTGGCCACTGAGAATTGACTGCAGGCTAAGCTGAACTAGGATTTTCTGGACTCCTGTGAGATCAAACTTCTGGAGCAAGGTAGAGAGAGAGCTCGTACTATAGTAGGTTTAGGATCTGAGTTGTCAAATTCTAGTAAAACTTGAGAGAGTATGGATTCGGCAACCTCTGAAGAGCCATTCATCGCCGATCAAAACGAAACACCAAAAGAGACCACTGGCTATCAAGGCTGTCCCAGACCAAAAAGACGATAAGGATGCTTATATTAAGGGCCAGTTTGATCGAAAGCATGCCAAGGGGACAAAAATTGGGAAAGTGGAAGATGGCTTTACAGATAAAATAGAAATTTCACAAGATATGATTTTGATATCTCAGAGGCTGACTTATAAGAAGAATAATCAGAAGTTTTGGTCAATCATACTTCTAGATTAGGTGGACAAAGAAATGAAGATGATGATAGTTTACTCTTAGGTTGCTGATAGGACCTAAAAGCCTTTCTTTTTTGCCTTGACTTTTGCCTAGACCGCCCTTTGCAAGGTTTTCGTCCTAGCGGACTTTTTATTTTTTTTCTAGTATTTTATTTTGTTGGTATTTTTTTTTTGTTTTTGTGCTAACTTTTGCCTAGGTCGCCCTTTCCAGGATTTTTGTCCTAGCGAGATTTTTATTTTACTCGAGAACGTATTAAAATTCATAACCAATAGAATAAAAGAATTTTTATTGAAATTTGAAAGCACTCAAGGCATATTTACGGGTTGCATACATACATCCGTATGATGTGTTATATTCCAATTTGTGTGCTGAGTAGTGTTCTTGAAGGATAATCAGGTCATTCGTAGTTCATTTAAAATTTTTACTTGATGCAAGTGATTAAATCAATGTTTTGGTAAGATTTGAAGATAATTTCCGAATTTGGTTCATCCCACTAGCAAACCAGAAACAATTACTGAATTAGGGTAAGATAATATCTTCAAATTTGGGAAAAAATATCATAAAATTATGTGATGAATAGGCCGATTTTCGACAAACCGCCAGTTAGTTGACTTTTGTTAATCTAATTTTTTTATTAAATACTCTACGTTATCATTAGATTGCAAATTGATATGGCTATATTTGTCATTTTTGACATCCCAAACCTCTATAAATAAGGCCCTTTGTAAAGAGGGTCCTTGACTTACATTTCCAAGGATCTCAGCTTTTCTCCCTATAACTTTTATATCATTTCTTTTGGAAGTGGTGTATCAGCTCTTAAGAGAAATGTGCCATTCATGATTTATTTTGAAAGAATTCTTAGTTTCTTGCATCGTGGATCCTTCGCAAAGTGTTCCCGAGTCGTCTAGACAAGCACACTCGCAAGGTATATTTTTAAAGTTTTCTTGTTGAGTTTAGTAGTCTAGAATTGTTTTCCCTTTCTCGCAATCACATTTGGTTTCGAGTACAAAATTCATAAAAAAAAGTCATTTTAATTTTTTAGTTTGAGTCTAAGCCCCAAACTTAAGTCCGCTCCCGTGGGACCAGGTCAAATTACGATGGTTTTGATTCCGAGTAGTCCGACTGGATACGAAGGCCATTCATCCCCCAGTGTCGAGTTTATGCCTATAATCTAGAAGTAAACTTAATCTTAAATTTTTATTGCATATTTACATGTCTATGTGTTGAAGACCAAAAATCAATAGAAATAAAGTAGAGATCAAAAGGATATAGCGGGTGCCTAACTCCTTCTCGCTGTATAACTTAGTCCTCGAACCCAATTCTCTGATTTCAATAGATCAGCAGTCCTTTGGACACTTTAGAGTCATTTTTAGATTTTTCTTGTTTTCCTTTATTTTGAATAAATAAGATAGAGGCTCATAAACTCATCTTTGTGGGGAATTTTTTTTAAGGCGGTTCGCTACATCCATGTTTGCAAGATTTAATGTTGCAACTCTTTTTGTGGGGACGGCAGCAAGTGACACAACCAAGTTGCATATAGGGGTAGCAGAGAAACAGTTGGCTGCCAAGATGTCGTTAGGGTTGAATGTTATATGCGATGTCTTGGAAAGAAGAGCAAATTCAGCAGTGCTAATGTTGGTTGTAATAGTCAAGGAAGCAAAGTAACTTGTACTTTTCAAATGGTACCAACACACTACTCTTAAAGAAAACATGAAGCAAGAAACTTTTGCTGTGAGGGTTTGCACGTAAATCAAATTAACCAAAGGAAAACATGAAGTACCTAAATATGGTGGTGCTGCCAAGCTCTTGCCTTAAGGGTCTATATTTCTTCACTACCCTAGATTGTTTGCCCACTTCCGATTTTGAATTCCATTCTCCAATCTGTCGACATTCCAGACTGCTATGTTGAGTTCATTTGGGAAAAATCTTACCTACCAAAATCTTTTACTGAAATGACAATAATGATCACGTCACCATTGTATGTGCAACCGTTAATTATGAGAGATGAAGGTTTGAAAATTTACTGCTCTAGTGATTCTCTGTGCCCCCATCAGCGTCACCGGATTGCTATGGCATTCTTCAACTAACAAATCAGATCATTTTCTGGCTTGTCATGTACTACCTTTTTTTTCAGATACTTGATCTTCCACCCAATTATCCACCTCTAGAGGCCATTACTGTCTTCGCTAAAAGGCAGTACGAATATCCAACTTATTACCTACATCGAAATGAAGGCTTTGGAGACGCTTGAGTTAGGAAGAGGATGAATGTCACCCGATTCCCCGCTATTGCTGGCAAAAAGTATTTTTAAATTTCTAGTATGATCCACATGCTAATAAGAAAAAGATCCTTATCTAGTATGATCCACATCTTATAATAGCAGTAATAACGTTGGCATTTTCTATCACTATTACTATCGATTGACCCCCTTTCTTTAGTTTAAGTAGACCTTATTTAGTCACTCCTTAACTGATCCAAGTCACTCATTGAGGTTCGCTCAGAACTTCAAGACATGGGCATCAAAATCATCAGATCTAAGGAGTTTTCTTTCTGTCATTTTTCTTGTTTGTGCCAACTAATCATTCTATAGTTTCAAAAAAAACGGCTGGCCTTCCTCATTTTGAATAGTGGATGACTTTTGAATGTGATAGGTTCTTATCCCATAATAACTAGTGGTACTTCATGCACTGGTGTCCAAAACATAATGGTTCTGCAACAGCAGTTATATATGAAGCCAAAATCCAACATATTGGAAGTAAAATATGCAACAACCTTGCGGTAGAATGAGGGAATGGACACTGGTAGGCAGCCATCCTCGTGTCTTCTGGAGATATAACATTATCAAAATTGCTTAGTCTAGCGCACCCTTGATACTTTTAACTAGCAACTCCATTCAAGATAATTACCTCTTAATTTCCTTAGTGTTGCCAAGACATCTTTCATGTTGATTCTTTGCTCTGGTGATTCAACAGCACAGTCCACAGCCAACTTCAATATGGATGATACACAGTCCACCTCTGCCAATGAATTATCGCCCTCTCCCCTCAGCAAATTCTTATCAAGTACCTGAATTACCGCACTTGGGAGCGACTCCTTCACCCAGCACTATTGGGTCATATGCCCCGCAAACATGTGATCAGTAGGCTTCTTCCTAGTAAACGTCTCCATCAGCATAATTCCATAGTTATAAACATCGCAGCTTGTGGATACTGATCCTTCCAACCCATACTCTACATGTGATTACTTATCAAAAGAATGAAGAGAACAATAAAGAAATGCAATAGAACCACAAACAGAAGTCTAGCTAGTTTCTTTAAGTGAATAAAGTTGAGAAGTAATGTTATCACCTGGTGCTATGTATCCAACAGTGCCAAGCATCATAGTACGTGCCACAAGATCTTCCTCATTTAAGAGCTTTGTGATTCCAAAGTCACTCACGTGCCCAATCATATCATCGTCGAACAAGATATTGCCAGGCTTCAGGTCACAGTGAACTATAGGTGGTGCACAACCGTGATGTAGATAGTCTAGTGCACAAGCCAGATCAAACATAATGTCCAACCTTTGCAATATATCTAGAACATAATTGTGAGAATACAACCATTTTTCTAAGCTTATATTCAAGTACTAAGGCTTTGAAATCAGGGTTGGAACAACTTGCGACAACTTTGGTGAGATTTCTATGGCGAACATTGTGGATTAGGTCACATTCCATATGAAAGCTTTTGAGGGCTCTTCCTTGTTGCAATTTGAAGACCTTTATGGCCACAATCATCCCATCAGAAAGTACCCCTTTGTATGCTGATCCACAACTTCCATTACCAAGTAAATTGCTTTCCTCAAACCCATTAGTTGCTTCTAGAGTTTCTTGAGAAGTGACTCTACAATGTATTGCCACTAGAGGGACATCAGTTTCTACATGAAGTCTCTTGGTTTTTTGGCATCTTATCCACAAAAATACAAATATCAAGAGAAGCACAATCAAAGAAATTACAGATGAAACACATATAATCATCACCTTTCTAAGTGTCTTCCATTGACCAACATAATTGGTTTTCCAAGGCCGAACACCAAATTGAGTCGCACCACATAATGCTTTATTTGGCAGGAATGATTGGCTTGTAAAGTTTTCGAATGAACCGTCACTTGGGATTCCTCCATGTAATTTATTGTAAGACAGATTGAAGTATTCGAGATACAAGAGTTCATCTAAGGACTTGGGAATTACGCCCGAGAGGTTGTTTTGAGACAAGTCCAAGAAATTCAGGCTCACTAAAGTTGAAAATGTCTCTGGAATAGTCCCCATTAGATCGTTATGTTCCAAAAAAAAGTCCGACCAAATTATGCTACCAGGGATATCGCCAGACAAATTGTTATACGATATATCCAATAGCATAATGACCTTCAGATTTCCAATTTCAGACGGTAAATTTCCATGTGAAGAATTTAGGATACACTGAACCCCAATAGATCCTTCTTGCTGGTATCCTTGAAGTTAACTTGTTGGAACTTAGATCAAGGTATCTTAAAGAACTGATGTTCCATATGCATGCTGGCACCGAACCATAAAGTTGGTTGGCCTTCAAGTATAAGAGATAAAAATTAGAGAGTTGACAAAGGTCATAAGGAATGGACCCTCGTAGCTTATTATCACGAACATCTATCACTTGAAGCTTCTGCAACCCTTTGATGGTATTTGGAATAGATCCACTCAAGTCATTTCCATGGAAATTTAATGTAACCAAACCACTTAAGTTACCAATCTCACTAAGAATGCTTCCGCTGATTCTACATCCCTCTACAAAAATCCCTACAAGAGAAGGGGATAAATTTCTTATAGAAACTGGAAGGGTGCCATTTATAGGATTACCTTCGATCTCCAAGTAAACTAATTTCATGCAGTTTGTCAAGGAAGTGATGAAACTTATTTCTGGAGATGATGGTTCACTGATGAAATAGTTATGTCCTAGTTTAAGTGTTTCAAGGACTCCCAATTTACCACGTAAGTTAGGAACTATGCCACTGAAATTGTTATTGGCAAGCTCTAAGAAGGTAAGTTTTGAAGCATTTGAAATAGAGTCGTGTAAAATTCCAGTTAAGGTATTGTTTGAAAGCTGTAGCACTTCAAGATTGGCTAGTTGATGGCTAGTATCCAACGGCAGTACTCCCGAAAGTTGATTGAAGAAAACTGTCAGGACTAATGTAGATATATTGAAGATCATTGCAGGAACAGTACCTGCAAACAGATAAGCGTAAAGTTAGCTTCATTATATAATCTACTTAACAACCTGGAATGTTGTACCATCACAAGGATACAAGGTGTGCATCATTCTAGTTTAACCCGAGGCCTAACAATAACCGCCACATAAATTGAAAGAGAATGTAGAATTGCACTATTATTGCTAACAACAAAGCTTATTATGCTATTTTTCTAACTTTTTCTAACTTTTTCTTTGAACATATTTTTTATACCGCTTTCTAAATTTCAAAGTTATGTAGGAAGCCCTTTTTCAAAATTTACCAGTTTAAAATACTTTTATTAGCTTCGATCTTGTTCACATTTTCGTTAAAGATGCCCATTTGTTGAACACGTGATCTATAAACAATCGGGGGTATAATCAGAACAACACCAAAAATAGAAATCACTTTAAGAGATATTTGTGTGTCAACTCATTGTACCGAGTTAACTCATTCGCAAAGGTTTAACCAAATCTCCGCCACTGAATCACATGTCAGCATCATCAGTGATACCCAACACCACCACCATTACTATATCACCCTCACTATCACCAAGCACCATAATCCCCTTAACAACCATGCACTATCCACCACCATCTAAGCCATCCCAACATCTAACCAGTTCTAATCCATGGTAGTAATTGATTCTTCATTAGGTGAATCAAGACTTACGATTGGAGCATGAGGTCCAATCTACAATTGTGCAAGAAAAGGGCAAAAGCATGTAAGGGAGTTATGGGTTTGGGCACTCAATTGGCGAATTTTGAATATTGAAGAGGAGGATAAAGCTTAGGCTCTCCTAGCGTCACTATTCACTTCCTACTACAATTTGGTTTGTAACTTATTGCGTGGGAAATATATTGGGAATTTTTCAATATTGATTCTTATCTTATTAAAGTTTGTACTACAAGGAATAAGTTGCAAAAAGAATCAATCAAATTGATTGATTGGTTTGAGAGATATTAACTCTTAAACATTGGCATTTAATAGGTTGAAACTAATCATGAAGTGGGTTCCCACATGGCTTGGAAAATAAAAAAGTTAGGGGTATTTAGATGGCCATGTGACATACCATATTGTTCTAGAAACACATGGTATGCATGGCCATGCACTCGCACATGTGCGGTGCACCGCACGCGCGCGTCCGCGCCGGCGGCGGCATAAAGGCTCGATTGGCGCTTTTAAGCGCACTTTGCACTTTGCACGTGCGCATCGTCGCTAGGAGCCCTGGCCCCGAGCCCAGCTTAACTTTTTGTGACAAATTTAGCTTGGGAGTTACAATTTTGGACTGAAACAGTGTGACTGTTGGTGACAATTTTAATCTGTTTAAATTTGAAATGCACCTGTTTAAGGTGCTTTTTAGTTCAAATATTGGAGCTGTTCATTGTGTCTACAGATTGTGACTGTTAAGTGACATCTGCAGAGTCACTTAACTGCCACAACTGTTTGCACCTATTCTAGGCACCCTTTGGAGTCTATAAATAGGGCTGATGGTCAGATCATTTCCTTACTTCGAATTCTCTCTTGCTCTCTCTCTCAAATTTATGTCTGTTGATTGCAATCTGCTGTGATCAACAGAGTTTCCCCTGTTTTATCTTGGAAGATAGATTTGCTACTACCCTAAGTAGATTATAAGGGAGCAAATACTGTCTTAAGGAAAGAGTGCAACGCATTCGACTCAGGCATTTTTCAGTCAAGTTTCTCCATACTGCCTTTTATCTTTTTCTCCAACAAAATATACGATTTTCACATGATATCTCTTTATCTCTTTTACTTCAAGTGAAGATGAAAAAAGACGGACATGCACTTATTACTGAAAATCAGAGGCTAAAGTAACAATAGAAGCTATTGCATATCCAGATGTAGATTAGAAATAGACCTAGAGGCAAGTGTCAACCCAAAGAAAGATGAAAGTACCAGCATGGTGATAAAAAGGGACATATAAAGTGAAAGTATTTTGTGTGGAAGCGTGGAAGCAATGCTACAACCAGTGTTTTTGAAGAAGACCTTCTAGCTTTTACGTTCCAAGGAGGAGAATGCAATCATGTTACAAGTCATGAACTCAAGTGGGCACTAGATTTTGCGTCATCTTAGCATGCAACCTAAAACGGATATTCACGTTGTACAAAGCAGGAGACTTTGACGATGTGAAAATGGGTAACAACAATCATGAGATTATTGCTTGAATTGCTGATGTGGGCTTAAAAAACTAACATGGGGTACACATTCACATTAAAGGATGTACGGCATAATCCTGATTTGTGCCCTAATTTGATCTAGACGCACCATGTGGACCTGACAGGCTAATTTTGATAGTGTACTTGGGAACTCACCAAAGGATCTTTGGTGGTTGCAAGAGGAAATGCTTGTTGCACTTTGTACAAGACTAATACAATGGTGTCTAGCAACAACTTACTTACAACATGTTCATACCCTATTCTGGTCGCACCCCAGGACCCGCTAAGGGACCCACTTTGCACGACACATCACCCAGTCAGCGGTCAACTTTTCAACGCTCGAGGGCCGGTCAAAGCAACGCATGCTCAAGTCACGTGAACCATTCGTGAAGCGACTTCGGCGTGCCTTCCACCTTGGGGGTCGGCCACCCCAAGGGGTCGGCCACCCCAATGGGTCGGCCACCCCAAGGGGTCGGCCACCCTGGGGGCTCGGCCACCCCAAGGGGTCAGCCACCCTTGGGGGTCGGCCACCCTGGGGGGTCGGCCACCCCAAGGGGTCGGCCTCCCTTAGGGGTCGGCCACCTGCCTTGAATACCGACGCCGTCACCTTTGACCGTGCTCCGTTGTCACGACGACCGTCGCTCGCGGCCGCGCTCCGCCGTAGTCGCGACGACCGTCGCTCTCGGCCGTGCTCCTTCGTCGCGATGACCGTCGCTCCTAGTCTCGACGACCGTCACTTGTGGCCGCTCTGTCGCCATGACAACCGTCGCTCACGGTCACGCGCCATCCACGCAACGACCCTTGTCGCTCGGAGATCACTCTGCGACCCTCGTCGCCCGCACTCAACCGCGCACCATGCGCTGCAATCATGTTATATGCTCACGGGATAGGCTACTCCTCCAGGACACTATCTCCGCCGGGGTGCCTGCGTGACTGGCCTACGTGCTCTGGCACTGGGGGCTCGCGTCGGCACCCCTAAGGACTATGACCCCCGGGTCACTCCGAGATGGGAGCAGGTCTTCGGAAGGGCATCTTGCCTAGTCCACCTGGCAGCTGGGCGTCGGGTCTTCCCCACCGCTGCCAGGCCTGTGGGATTCAGTAAGGGCTTGGACTGGAGGCTGGGGCAACGGGCTACTCTGACCATGCTACCGCGGCATGATCAGTCTCCTCAGACAGGCAGAGAGATGTTGCAAGGGCAGGGCAGCACGAACTTAGGGACCGGCAGTCCAACGAAGGGTCAGTGCTTTGGCCCCCTGGCGACGTGTCGTTCCCAGGGGGTGACACATGTCAACTTATGACACATGCACATTTTTGCCTATAAATAGTGGACTTTGGAGCTTTTTCAAGGATCAGGGGCTCATTTTGGACTTTTCACTTTCTCTCTCTAAAAAGACATTCTCTCTGGAATTCTAGTGAGAGAAATATACTTGGACTCCCGTCTACGGACCCTTGACGCCGTACCCTTGTCGCGACTGTAGAACGTCGGTCCTGTTCGTCGTCGCCCTGCCTGCGCAGTGCTGCCAGTCCTCACGACCTGTCTGGGGAGCCTTGCCCTCAGCCCTTACGCCGTCCTTGCTGTCTCCCGCGTTGCCTACCTGGAAGCTGACTCAGACCGCATCCTTTGTGGCACCTCCACGTATCATCGAACCATTTTCGGCATCATCATTTTGGCGACTCCGCTGGGGAGGTGAGCATCGTATTGCGGTTTGCATACCTTCCGGACTTAGGCATTATGCCTGTACAACGGAGAGCTACCAGGGCAACCAGCCAAGGACCCAACCCCGCCATGCAAGAACACCACCTCGGTGATCAGGAAGAGACTAGCGCCACGCGGGTCCAAGACCAGCTGCCAACCACTACCCCCGACGTGCAAGTGCTCGTAAATGCAGCCATCCAGCAACTCACTCCAACCATCACCACTCTGCAAGATTCACAGACCACTCTACTAGCCGCCATTATGGAGATGCAAAAATCTATACAAGCCCTATCCTCACAGCAGGCCGCTCCATCAATCCAGCCTTCAGGACCGGGGCCAGCTTTTGACGTCGCCCCGGCCCCAGTGTCGCGACTACCGCCGCCTTGGATATCCAGACCCTTGGCGGTAGGGCTCGCAACACCCTCGCTGCCGGTAGCTGACACATCTCCTTCTGCAGTGCCGCCCCGCAAGCTACACACGGATCTCGGCCCAGTCTTGCAGCAGATCCTCCCCGCTGTCACACCGTCTCATCCGACGCCGGCAAGAAGCTCCTCCGAAACGCATGACTCCATCGAGATGGAACCTAACCCGTATCCAATTGAGCAACACCGAACCCCCGGCCAAGTGATAGACATGTCTCGCCAACCTACACTCGCCCCTGCACAACTGCCCTTGCCAGCACCTGTACTATACCAACCCTCCCATGTCACCGTTCATCAAGCCGTGCCATCTGGGGGCTCGGGGGCTCGCGACGCACCAGGCGGTCGTCACCCCTTGACCGGCAATGAGGCACCATCCTCCGACTATGTCACTCGATCAGATTTGGAAGCCCTTGTCCGTCGCCTGTCGAGGAATTCCGAGCTGGACTCCTCAGCCCGTCTAACCGGACACGCCCCGTACGCCAATGATATCGCCATCGCACCCTACCCCCTCAAGTACAAGCAACCAAACTTTGTGCTCTTCAACGGACGTGAGGGAAACGCCCGTGAACATTTAACAAGGTTTGCAGGCTCCTTGGAGCAATATGGTACATGAGGCAGCTTAAAGTTGAGAGAATTCCACAAGTCCCTTACAGGCTTGGCTTACACTTGGTATCACCAGATCCCCGCAGGGACCGTCCACACCTGGAACGACATGGTCCAGCTGTTCTTAGACAAGTTTCATTACGAGACCGAGCGCGTGACTATCGTTGATATTGCTGGCATTCGCCAGAACCAAGGAGAAGACTTGAATAAATATGTGCACCGTTTTCATCTCAAGTGCCTTGAGTGCACAGACTTCAGCAAAGACGAAACGTTGGTTCCCATATGCATCAAAAATATGATTGACATCTACCGAGTGCATATCGAGAACCTACAGTTAAGGTCATGGGGACACCTCAAGGAGACAGCCCGACGAACTTACGAGACAGTTGGTCCTGTCAAGTCATGGAAGCCTCGACCGCAAAGTACGCTGTTGGCCTCAGCAGATACACCTATCACTCAACGTAGCAACAACAGCGACAACTATGCAGGCTTCAAGCGTCAGCTTCCAGATGTGAACCAAGGCTCCGACAAGCGAAGGCAACAAAGGCCTGCACCTGACTATCCCTGTGATCTGAATACAGTGAAGGAACTCTTGGCGGAATGGGTGACGCATGACAAAAATTTCCAACTGCCACCAATGCGGACCAATATCACAGACGAAGAAAAGGGCAGGCCCACCTACTGTCCTTTCCATCGAGCCCTTGGCCATCCGCTCAAAAATTGTAATGCACTGCGAACCATCTTTGCGAGGAAAGTAGCGTCGGGCGACCTGCAGCTACGAAAGAACAACGATGTGCGCAAAGATCCCTACCCACCGCATCGCAACAATAGGGAGCACCAGGCCCTTATGGCTGTCACTGACCATGTCGAGCCTGTAATCCACGAAGCCCCGGCAGAGCCCACACTGACCCTCGTGCCTCCTCCAGCTAAGCAGTCGATGCCTTCCTTTCGACAGATGACGAAGATCAAAAGTTTTTTTGATGAAATGGGGTTTTCACCCGCCGCCCGGACTTACCTTTCCAATTGCCTGCTCGAGGTCACTACTGGCCTCGGCCCCGAATGCTTCGCCGTCCAGGCTGAATTACGTCACATCCCCTCCACAGCCTTAATCTTCTCGGATGAAGACTCGCCGCCGGTCGAGCACCACAATCGGCCGCTGTTTTTAGAATGTACTGTTAATGGCACGGGCTTGCATCGTGCCTTGGTTGATTGCGGCGCCTCAATCAATATCATACCTCTCATCACCCTGCAACAGGCCGGCATTCCCCCAAGGAAAATCATCCGTGACCCCGTCAAGATTACCGGCTTTGGACAGGGTCCTCAGTCGACCCTCGGCCATATCACTGTCGACCTCATGGTCGGAACTGTCCGTCGCGACACTACTTTTCACGTAATAGACAGCGAGTCTGCCTTTCACCTCCTGCTCGGGCGACCATGGATCCATGTCAACAAGGCCGTTCCCTCAACATACCACCAATGTGTGAAGCTGGTAGCCGGTTCTACGGGACATGAGGTAGCAATGACAATCCCTGCAACCAAAGCCCCCTTTGAATGCGCCGAGTCTTATTTCGCCGAGGCCTCCTTCTTCACTAATTTCGCCGAGGATGGTGAGAATGCTACTCATATACATTCTACCAGGCTGCCGACCTGGGATGAGCTGTGCGGGGACAAGCTTCCCAAGGCCAAAACCGAGAGAAGTAACAAGAATAATGGGTCAACCCCACCGCTTCCGCCTGCTGCCACGACCAATTCCCCCCCTTCTTCCCCCAAGCCCAAGAGGCAAAAGGCTGAGCCGGCCTTTCGACGTATCGTCAAGGACGGCAAAATCATCTATCAATTATGACGATATGCAGGGGCTCCAGGCGGTCCCTCATCAGACCCCCTCGACCCCGACCCCCTTGGAGAGACTGAATGGTGCCGCACGGCCGATCATTGCCAGCCAGATCCTGACCTCACCCCCGGCGCGGCACCACCTTGCTATGAGGATGGCCCTCGACCACAGGCTGAAGATATTGAAGAAATCAACCTGGCCGACCCGGGCGAAGAACCGCGGCACACCTACATTGGCACAAAACTCGCCCCCGGCCGAAGAGAGGAATTGGTTTCCTTCCTGCACGAGTATCGTGATGTCTTGGCATGGAGCTACAATGAGATGCCCGGACTTGATCCTGCCTTAGTCACACATCATCTCAAAATTGCTACCGGATCCGTCCCTATCCGACAACACCCGTGGACATTCCGCCCCGAGCTCGAATTGAAAATCAAGCAAGAGATTGAACGCCTTCTGCAGGCAGGCTTCATCGAACCTATCACTCACCCTATTTGGCTGGCTAATGTCGTTCCTGTACAAAAGAAAAATGGCCAAGTCCGCGTCTGTATTGACTTTCGGGACTTGAATAAGGCATGCCCCAAGGACGAGTTTCCACTTCCCAATATCGACATGCTTACGGAGGCCGCTGCCGGATATGAAACTTTATCTTTCATGGATGGGTTCGCAGGTTATAATCAGATTCGCATGAACCCCGACGACAGCGCCAAGACGGCCTTCCGTACTCCTATGGGTAATTTTTGTTGGAAAGTTATGCCTTTCGACCTCAAGAATGCGGGTGCTACGTATCAAAGGGCTATGACAGCAATATTCCATGACATGATACACCGTACTGTGGAAGACTATGTCGACGATCTTATTATCAAATCCAGAAAAGAAAGTGATCACCTCACCGACCTTCAAGCGGTCTTTGATCGTTGCCGCCAGTATAACATGCGGATGAATCCATTGAAATGTGCCTTCGGCGTCTCCTCCGGCAAGTTCCTCGGCTTCTTGGTCAGTCGACAGGGCATCGACGTTGACCCCTCGAAAGCAGCCTCCATCCAAGAAATGCCCGCCCCCAAGAACACAAAGCAACTGAAGAGCTTCCTCGGCAAGGTCTCTTACCTCCGACGCTTCATACCCGCGCTGGCCGAGCTCATTACGCCATTTCAACACTTGACGCGTAAAAGCGCACCATGGAATTGGGGCGCGCCCCAACGGCAAGCATTTGAACGGATTAAGGCGGTCCTCATGTCACCGCAAACCATGGTCGTGCCACAACGGGGCATCCCACTCCTACTCTACCTGACTTCCACACCCAGATCCATCGGGGCTTTGCTTGCCCAAGAAGTCGAAGGTGTCGAGCGTCCTGTTTATTACCTCAGTAGAGTGATCAGGGGGCCCGAAGCCAACTACTCCGAGCTCGAGAAACACTGTCTAGCCTTGGTGTACGCCTCACAGAAGTTCAGACATTACTTTCTGGCGCACCAGATCACACTCGTCACCAAGGCTGACCCACTCCGTTACATGCTTACGCGTCCCGCCCTGTCTGGTCGACTCACCTGGTGGTTGCTGCTATTGGCCGAATTCGGTTTATCTATCAAGAATCCTACAGCTCTGCGGAGCCAAGCACTTGCAGACCTCCTGGCCTTCTTCCCACGCCAACAATGTGAACCGATATCGGATCAACTGCCTGGGGAGGAGACAGCCCTGATCACCGACATCGATGAACTGTGGACGCTTGAATTCGACGGCTCTGCCACTAGCAAAGGTCCCAATGGCACACCCCTCCGACAAGGGGGTGCCGGCATAGTCCTACGGGCACCAGACGGTGTTACCACTTCATTATCTTTCAAACTTGCATTCCCGGTGTCTAACAACGAAGCTGAATACGAGGCACTTGTCATTGGCCTCATGATCGCCGTCAGTATGGGGGCTAAGGCGCTGTGTGTGAAAGGAGATTCAAATTTGGTCATGAAGCAGGCGGACGGGGAGTTCGCGGTCAAAGAACCAGCCTTGGCACCTTATCGTGCCTTGGTGCAACACTTGGAAGGAAGACTCGGTCATGTCCAGTATGAACATCACAATAGGTGCCACAACAGACATGCGGACAGCTTGGCCACGATCGCGTCAAAGATAGAGGTCGATGGTGAACAACGGATGCTAACCATCGTCAAGAGAATGGAACCATGCATAGCACTGAACCTAGTCCCGAGGGACGTTACTGCGGACGATTGGAGGCAACCGATTATCGACAAACTTAAAGCGCCATCTCTTGCTCATGCCTCCACCCTTACAGACTTTTCAATGATGGGAGATGTCTTATACAGGCGGTGTCCCGGAGGCACTCTAGCCAGATGTTTGGCACCGGAAGAGGCAAAGCACAAATTACAGCTCGGCCACCAGAAGTGTTGTGGCCTCGACGGTCCCCCTCTGTATCGTCGCCTCCAGCGTATGGGCCTATATTGGCCCTCCATGGCCAAGGACGCCTCGGATATACAAAAAGATTGTCCCGAGTGCTTGTATGCACCCGACGGGCAGAAGCTCTTGTCATTGACATCGAAGGTGACTGGCGCCAGCCTTTCATCCAGTATTTATCCCACGGGATTCTACCACCTGACCGCGGCTCAGCACGATCCATCAAGCGCAAGGCAGTCAAGTATTTTGTAACGGAAGGCGAGTTGTTTCGCAAGGGATTTTCGGGACGCACCCTGCGATGCTTGCAGGGTGCCCAAGTGGTCAAGGTCATTAACGAAGTACACAATGGTGATTGTGGTGAACATCAAGGCTCCCAGAAGCTGTATGCAGAATTACTAAGATTGGGGTATTATTGGCCGACTATGGAATCCGACTCCATCTCGCATGTCCGACGCTGCCAACCCTGCCAGCGGCACGCCGACAGGATACATACGCCAGCATCTGACTTGCACATGATCTCAGCCCCGTGGCCATTTCATTCTTGGGCCCTCGACCTCATCGGCCCCATCCACCCGCCGTCCAGACGCCATTCATGGATCATGGTTGCTACTGAACGCTTCACGAAGTGGGTCGAAGCCGTACCTCTGCGGAGAGCCACGGGAGGTGCCGTTTCCAACTTCCTACGTGACGTCATCTGTCGTTTCGGCATCCCTCGATGTATTATATCTGACAATGGCACGCCATTCATTAACCGAGAGGTTCGAGCTCTCATGGAAGGGTACAACATCAGCCATGCTACATCAACTCCCTATTACCCGCAAGGTAATGGTCAAGCTGAAGCTTCCAACAAGACTTTGCTACGAGTATTATCGCGAATGGTGCATGACGCCGACCGGTCGTGGTCCGAACAACTGAATCTGGCACTCTGGGCCTACAGAACATCCCTGCACACAGCGACAAAGGCCACGCCCTTCTCTCTCGTCTACGGGGACGAGTGCGTGGTACCTGCCGAGATCGCAGAACCATCGGCTCGACTTTCCCTAAGCAGCGGTCTCGGAAATGAAACAGCCCGGCTGGCGGCACTTGACGGCCTCGACGAACGACGAGCCACGGCCCTGCGCCGCATGAAGAAGTATCATGAGCAGCTCACGAAAGCTTATGGGAAGACCGTCAAGCCACGTTCATTTATCGAGGGTGACCTTGTTCTTCAAGCCGCCAAGCATGTGCGGGCCAACATGTCAGCTCCTAAATTCACGCCAAACTGGGAGGGCCCTTTCACGGTGCACGAGGCCCGCACTAATGGCTCGTACCTCCTGCTCAACCACGACGACGGTCAGGTCTCGGCCCCCATCAACGGCCGCTACCTGAAGAAGTATTATGTTTAGTCACGACAATATTCCCCCAGCCCTATCCGCCCGCGTCATAGTACGCGCTCTCGTAGCATTTTTGTACATGCGACATTGCTTACAGACTTGTATTTTTTTTGTTGATCTGTATAGCGTTCTACACTACTCATGTAATGGTGTTTTGTACCACGTCCTATCAATACAAAGTCATGCTGTTACCTCAGCTTCTGCCTAGCTAACACCCATTCTCAACCTATGCTTCCTAAGTCACTTTCTACGGGCGGGAATGGGAGAGCATTCACAGGTGACCAAAACGCGCAAGACATTCAAAAAAAAGAAGAGAAGAGAGAAGAAAGAAGAGAGCAACCGAACATAACATACAATAAGCCAAGACCATCGAAAATATGTACATATACATCAAACGTTTACTAGCCGTCATTAAGCGCTACAACTACAGCAAAGTAACATACAAGCTAAGAAAGTCTAGACAACAGCGATGCAACTGGGTGGGAGCTGAATGCCTGAAGTGCCTCCCGCTCTGCTTGTACCTCTGACCATCCAGCATCAAGCTCGGCCTGTCGCCCTAACCGCTCTGACTCTCGCCCGTCCACCTCACCTCGCCGCCTCTGTAGATCGGACAACTGCCTCTGCAAATCGACGAGCTGTCTCTCTATCTCTGCCACCTGCATGTCAATCCCGGCCAACTCTGCGGTAATCTCTGACCGCTCTGCCTCTAATCCTGTGCGGCGCCGCTCCAGCAACATCTCCCGCATGACCACGACTGCACGCCTCTCATCCATCTCGTGGCTGACGCTCCTCGATCTAAAGAAATCTGCTAGCCAGTCCAGCTGCATACCTAGCGATGTGAACGGAGCGAACTCTGAAAGCGACCGAGCAACGAACTCCGCAGTCCAACCCGTCGACGGCACACTGGCGAACGGCAGCAACCACTCCATAAACCCGGCAGACACCCACATCCGTAGTACTGGGTTCTCTACCCCCACCCTCTCGAATGTCTGCGGGAACGCTGCCTTCACCAGTTCTAACCGGCGCACCGTCTCCGCTGGTAGCTGGAGGCCCCCCCAAGTCGCCACATCCACCTGACCGCTCGAGGATCCTCTACTCATCTCTCCGGCTGTCGCGCCACTGCCGCCCGCTGCAGAAATCTCCGACACTCCACCCGCCCTCTGCGCACCAATCGCGGCTGAGTGCATCGCCAGTAGGGTAGCGCCAACCTCAACCACGGACTCCGGCAATGTGTCGTGCCGTCGCGCCACCACAGCCTGAACCGGTGTCTCATGCTCACGAATCGAGGCAGCGACAACAGACTCAGGCTCCGCCATATCACCACCATCACCTCCCACAACCTGCGTCTCCATGCCTGTCCACCAGTCCTCGTCAATATCGAACATCACTGTATCGCTCCCCTCTCCGCCGTATAGTGCCCCCACCGTTTCCTCAGTAGCAGGCAATGGACTCACCCTCCTCGCCACACCGGCCGCCAATATCTCAACGGCCTCAGTCTCATCACTGTCAACTAATCTGCCGGCCTCGGCTGCCATAGCCTCTCGCCGTCGATCTCAGTCTCAGCCTCGCTACCCTCCGCGACCGCCTCTTCCTCGTCCCCCTGGCAAAACCGCTGTCAGTTCACAAATTATGAGCAATATGCAAACCATATTTATACGACAAAAAGAAAGGACAGAAGCAAACCTCAGAGTCTAGCTCCTCTAATACGTCGCGCGGCCTCTTCGCCCCTGATTTGTGTGGGGCTGAGGTACCAGCACTAGCCTGACGCGCTGTCTCCATCATCCCCACTCGCAATGCCGACAAAGGCCCCTTGCCGGCCCCCGGCACCCTCGGCACCTCGGCAATAAGCTCCTCTCCACGGTCCTCCCCGGGAGCAGCGTCCCCCAACTCTACGGCATCCTCCTCCGCCTCCCTCTCCGAGCTCGGAACAGAACTCCCGGTCACCAGTGACAGCATCCCGCACTGCCTCGCGACTGTGGCCGATATCAGACTCAGGGCTCGGTCACATGCGAACACATCTACCTGTCGACGTGTGCCTGACGGCTGTGCCAGCCATCCGGCCCAGCTCCCTCGCAGCCGCTCCCACCAATGCGCATAATCCGCTGTCACCGCCCCTGCCACCTCTGTCCCTGGCTGCCTCCACTCTGTCGTCGGTGCCGGCCACTCGCGGGCTCTGTCATATAGTGTATACCCAAAAGCCGTCGCCACACTCCAAGGGCTGTCATAACCGCATGGGGGCTCTAGGTCATACCCGAATGCCAACGACAGACGGTCCGGGCAATACCTCGCCACATAATAGCAGCACTCGGCGGGCTTCCCGCCATCATCTGTCAATACCGGGAGCCAGCCGGGAAAATACGCGACCAATAGCGCCAGCTGTCCTGGCGCTAACTCGCCTCTCCTGCTCAGATCTGTCGTCACCTCCTGCACGTGCAGCCATGGCGGCGTACCATATGACGCATGCATCTCCATATAGGGCCGTCGCTCGCATTCCCCCCGTTTGTCTAGAATCTGTGCCAACGGACACCCCGGCCTCCTGATGCCTGCCCAAGCAAAAGCCCGAGACCCGCTGCACCACAACGCCACCTGCCGTGACCTGCCTGGACGGGTCACTGTCCCCATCGTCGGTGACGGATGTGCGAGTGGGTATCCATCAGGCCGGTACCCTGGAAAGCACTCGTACAGGTACCTCTGCAAGAACATCCAGTCCACGTACGTCGCCACCTGATACCGACCATACGACCGCTTCACGTCATTCACGAACTGATCTAGCCGCGAGTATAACGTGCCCAAGTACACCGGAGCCAAGCCAACCCGCCTTCCCTGCGCCATCCGAATGGCCAAGGGAAACACCCTCGGGGAAATGCCATCCTCAGGTGTCCCCTCAAACACAAACCTGCAAGCAACGATCGGCAACATATGTCAGTTTGACGTTTTACATGGCAAGCAGGACATGCGATATGTTCACGCATAATCACATGACAGTACAAAAATTTACCTCGATAAGAACATAGCCAAAAACGCCACCAACTCGTACCGATCGCTGCCATGATACGGCCCCATCACGAACTGGGCAGCATTGCCCAACCTCTGACCTGTCTTCGCCTGCGGCGTACCATAGAACTGGCGCAGCCAACCACCGTACGTCCCCTTCCGGTGCTTCTTCGTCTCCGCCAGGATGTCTAGTAGCTGCGTCTGCAACAACCGCTCCTCCCCGCTCAGCCGGGTCACCCGTGCATCCACCTCCCCGTGTATCGGCAGCCCTGTCAGCATCAACACATCGAGTAACGTCGGCCCGATCTCCCCGAACTCGGTCACGAACGTATGCGACTGCGTGCTCCATCTTGCCAGCAATCGGGTCATCCCTGGCGTATCCCTATATAACTCCAGCCCCCTCGCCGTGATACTAATCGCCGGTAACAGTCCCAGTGCCTGCAACACCTGCGCCCTCTCCGGTGTCTCCACCATATGCTCACACCAAAAGTCCCACCCTACCGGCATCGCACTATGGCCCTTGAACATCACCGGCGACCAAGGTATGTCCTCTCTCCCAATCAACAATGCCGGTACATACCTCGGCGACATCACAGGCGCCTCCGACCAGCTCGGCGCGCGAAGGTAGGGTGACGACAGCCGAGGCTCCTCTCCCATCGACGGACCACCCCACGGTGTCATGAACGCTCCGTCTGCCACACGAATGGCCAACTCCCTCCACAGCTCACGGTCCGGTACACACGGTACTACTCCCCTCACCCCCAGCAATGTGTTTGTCTTATCTGGCTCCGGATCGTAGGACCTCCTACCGCCATCATCAAAGGTCAATGGCACTGCCGCCTCGACACCCACTGACGGTATGGCCTCATCGACTGGCGGCGCCGGCACAGGTACAGTCATCATACCCCGCGGCGGTCGCGATGTACCCGCCGCGGCCCCTCGCGGCTTCGCCCACATCTTCTGCCGAACTTTTTTCGCTGCTGGCGTCGCTCCGGGCTGTGAGGTTGGGACTTGGGCCTGTCGGACACCCTGCGTGACCGACCCCCCATGACTGGCCGACCCCCCTTGTGCCGACCCATGACGTTTCCTCGACCCATGTCGCCCGTCCTCATCGCGCTCTCTGCAACGCGCGCTCAATGCCAATGGTCTCTTGACCCTCGTCGCCGACCGCGCTCAATTGCCACGACAACATCACCAAGTATTGTCCCCGCGACGCGCGTCACCATGCCTATGCACCACGACCCCGTTACAAGCCTTCGGGCATAACACCCGTACACCACGCCGTGCGCCCCCTATGGGCATGGAAGATCCCCGACCCACCCTCCAGAGTGTGCAACATCATGGGGGCTCCGTTCGCAGTGCTCCAGCACGAGGACCCCTCCCTGCGGCATGGGCTGAGCGCCATCACGGGCCAGCGCCATCGCCGGCTCAATCAAACTGCGGGACGGGCTTCGTGCCGTCGCCGGCTCAATCACTCTGCGGCATGGGCTGAGCGCCATCACGGGCTAGCGCCATCGCCGGCTCAATCAAACTGCGGCATGGGCTGAGTGCCATCACAGGCCAGCGCCATCGCTGGCTCAATCAAACTGCGGGACGGGCTTCGTGCCGTCGCCGGCTCAATCACTCTGCGGCATGGGCTGAGCGCCATCACGGGCTAGTGCCATCGCCGGCTCAATCAAACTACGGGACGGCCTTCGTGCCATCGCCTGCTCAATCAAACTGCGGCACGGGCTGAGCGCCATCACGGGCCAGCGCCATCGCCGGCTCAATCAAACTGCGGGACGGGCTTCGTGCCGTCGCCGGCTCAATCACTCTGCGGCATGGGCTGAGCGCCATCACGGGCTAGCGCCATCGCCGGCTCAATCAAACTGCGGCATGGGCTGAGCGCCATCACGGGCTAGTGCCATCGCCGGCTCAATCACTCTGCGGCATGGGCTGAGCGCCATCACGGGCTAGCGCCATCGCCGGCTCAATCAAACTGCGGCATGGGCTGAGCGCCATCACGGGCTAATGCCATCGCCGGCTCAATCAAACTACGGGACGGCCTTCGTGCCGTCGCCGGCTCAATCAAACTGCGGCATGGGCTGAGCGCCTTCGCGAGCTTCGTGCCGTCGCCGGCTCAATCGAACTGCGGCATGGGCTGAGCGCCATCACGGGCTAGCGCCATCGCCGGCTCAATCAAACTGCTACACGGGCTTAGCGTCATCGCCGGCTCCATCACCAGGGACCCTGGCCCCCGCAGCGAGAGGGGCTGTAACCACATCGTTTATGCGTGCGACGCCCGCTCGGGTTGCCCCTCCGCGCACGCCCCACGCAGGGGGCTTATGTTCATACCCTATTCTGGTCGCACCCCAGGGACCCGCTAAGGGACCCACTTTGCACGACACATCACCCAGTCAGCGGTCAACTTTTCAACGCTCGAGGGCCGGTCAAAGCAACGCATGCTCAAGTCACGAGAACCATTCGTGAAGCGACTTCGGCGTGCCTTCCACCTTAGGGGTCGGCCACCCCAATGGGTCGGCCACCCTGGAGGGGTCGGCCACCCCAAGGGGTCGGCCTCCCTTAGGGGTCGGCCACCTACCTTGAATACCGACGCCGTCACCTTTGACCGTGCTCCGTTGTCACGACGACCGTCGCTCGCGACCGCGCTCCGCCGTAGTCGCGACGACCGTCACCCTCGGCCGTGCTCCTTCGTCGCGATGACCGTCGCTCGTAGTCTCGACGACCGTCACTTGTGGCCGCTCTGTCGCCATGACAACCGTCGCTCACGGTCACGCGCCATCCACGCAACGACCCTTGTCGCTCGGAGATCACTCTGCGACCCTCGTCGCCCGCACTCAACCGCGCACCATGCGCTGCAACCATGTTTTATGCTCACGGGATAGGCTACTCCTCCAGAACACTATCTCCGCCGGGGTGCCTGCGTGACTGGCCTACGTGCTCTGGCACTGGGGGCTCGCGTCGGCACCCCTAAGGACTATGACCCCCGGGTCACTCCGAGATGGGAGCAGGTCTTCGGAAGGGCATCCTGCCTAGTCCACCTGGCAGCTGGGCGTCGGGTCTTCCCCACCGCTGCCAGGCCAGTGGGATTCAGTAAGGGCTTGGACTGGAGGCTGGGGCAACGGGCTACTCTGACCATGCTACCGCGGCATGATCAGTCTCCTCAGACAGGCAGAGAGATGTTGCAAGGGCAGGGCAGCACGAACTTAGGAACCGGCAGTCCAACGGAGGGTCAGTGCGTTGGCCCCCCCTGGCGACGTGTCGTTCCCAGGGGGTGACACATGTCAACTTATGACACATGCACATTTTTGCCTATAAATAGTGGACTTTGGAGCTTTTTCAAGGATCTTTGGCTCATTTTGGACTTTTCACTTTCTCTCTCTAAAAAGACATTCTCTCTGGAATTCTAGTGAGAGAAATATACTTGGACTCCCGTCTACGGACCCTTGACGCCGTACCCTTGTCGCGACTGTAGAACGTCAGTCCTGTTCGTCGTCGCCCTGCCTGCGCAGTGCTGCCAGTCCTCACCACCTGTCTGGGGAGCCTTGCCCTCAGCCCTTACGCCGTCCTTGCTGTCTCCCGCGTTGCCTACCTGGAAGCTGACTCAGACCGCATCCTTTGTGGCACCTCCACGTATCATCGAACCATTTCCGGTATCATCACAACATAAGATAATTCCTGTGGCACAGACGGATGGTCCACATGAGCGAGAAAATTGCAAATTTTGGCAAAGAAACCAATTATTCCTTTTGCCAAAGATAGGACACTCTTCTAATTATTGCTTGTTTGGCACGCAGTACAGAGTCTATTTCCAAAAGTTCTCGCAAAGAAACAAGAATTTGTAGGAGATGATTTACTTTTATGTATTTGGTCCTATTGAGGTGGAATCCTTAGGTGGCAACAAATATTTTCATATTTACTGATAATGCTTTAAGAAATATGGGTGTATTTTTTGAAGACAAAAAGCCAGGTGTCCAGATTTTTTAAGCTTTCATGCTATGATGGAAAGGGAACTAGGGAAGTCCCTAGAGTGGCTTCGTACCAATAATGAAGGTGAGTACACTTCGACCAAATTTGAAAAGTATCTCTCGAAGTATGGAATTCGCCTCGAAAAGATGGCACTTGGCGCCCCTTTACAAAATAGAACGGCGAGAAGAATAAGCAGCATAATTGTTGAGAAAGTAAGATGTATGCTAAAAATGGCCAGTCTACTTAAAAATCATTTGGGGCTTGATCTGTCTGTACGACATGCGACCTGATCAACAAATCTCCACTAGCTCTCCTTAACGTTGACATTCCTGAGTGAGTATGGACTAGGCAGAATACGTCATACTCTCATATGAAGGTGTTTTGTTGAAAAGGATTTTTCCATGTACCTAAGGAGCAAAGGTTGAATTTGAATGACAAAATAGCGGAAATTTATGGTAGTCGGTCTTACTAGGTTTACATTGATCTCTTCCCCATCAAAATTTTATATGGATCATAGAGGTATTCTAGAAGAAGAACCTGATGCAGAAGATAGTATAACACTAGCTCACGATGTTTTGAAGATGAAGGTATCGAGGAGGGTGAGAAAATTCCTCCACCAATGGCTACGGATACGGAAGTCAAGAGGTCTGCTAGGGAGAACAAACAATCCATGAGTTCAATATATGTTTTAGTCAAACAGACGGCGAACCAAAAACTTTAAATGAAGCTCTTAATGAAGCAGAATCTCATAAACACGAATACAAATCGCTTCAGGCCATCAAAGAAAAAAGGATTTCCTTGCAAAAGAATAGTACTTAAGAGTTAGTGGAACTTCTGAAGGCAGAAAAGTGCTAGTGAACTAATGGGTGTTCATATTAAAGAAAGATGGTTACAAGGTAGTTTAATATAAATCCAGACTGGTGGTTAAAGATTCTGGCCAGAAGAGAATTATCAATTTCTACGAGATTTTCTCCTTGATTGGGAAGATAAGCTCCAAGCGTGTTGTTTGGGTCGACTTTCTAACATAGATGTTGAGCTCCAGTAGTTAGATGTAAGAAGATTGCATAGCTCCATGGTCATCTAGTGGAAGAAATTTATGAGGAACAACTTAAAGGTTTAGAGTCAAAGGGAAAGCATAGATGGTTTGTCAGTAAAAATGTTTGTACATGTTGAAGCATGTGCCAACACAATGGTACAAGAAGTTTGACTTTTTCTAATGAGTTATTTAAGGTTATCACAATAGAAGTAGATTGAAAGAGTACTTGAAAGGTTCAATATGAAGGATGTTAAGCCGTGAGCATACCTCACGCCAATCATTTTAAATTGTGCATTAAATTTTGTCCAAATAAAAAGTTGATGGATACTCTGTACCTCTCAGTAGTTGGGAGCTTGATGTAAGAAATGGTTTGCACTCTACCGGACATTACACACATTAGTTGCTATATTAGCATGTTCTTAGTTAATATAAGAAAAGAGTACTATTAGTAATGACAATGCCTCGCCTACATCTTATCCAATAACAACTAATGTGTGTAATTGCTTTTCAGTTTTGGAAACTCAAAATCAGCTTTAATAGGCTATACGGTGGTGCTATATTATGGCAGTCCAGACTACACAAATGTGTTGCTTTATGGACAACTGAGGCCGAGTATATTGTAGCTGCTGAACAAGGAAAGAAAATGTTAAGCATGAAGAGACTCCTTAAGGAATTTGTCTTGAAACAAGATGAATACCTAGTGTCTTGTGATAGTCAAAGTGCTGTTGACTTGATCAAGAATTCTATGTACGACTCTCAAACTAAGCACATTGATGTTCAATATCGTTGTCTCTATGAATTAACTGACAATGAGTCGATCAAGCTGAAGTAGATCCATTGAAAAGAGAATTCATCAGCTATGATGATGAAGGTTGTGTTCCTTAAGAGAAGTTAGAGCTTTGACTGAGCTCGCTGGTATAAAACAGT